>APFE031135797.1:0-13773 GCA_000404065.3 Pinus taeda
GGGTTCTTTGAGCACGATTTTCTTAGATTTATTGTGTGGCCGTTTCCCAAATCTTAGCTACAAAGCCAAATTCGACTTGATCTTGTTGAAATATGGATGAAAATATATTTTCTTGTTGATCAATTGGTTAGAAACAATCCAATATTGTTATGGGAGATCATATTTACTATTTGATTTCTCCTCTTTCTGATTATAAAAGGAGAGGATGTATTATGCATTGGGGATGGCTGAGAGAATGCAGAATTATGATTTGGGGGATGGATATAGAATTATGGAAGGATGGAATTGTCGGCTCAGAATTGAGATTCAAGAATGATGATGGATTACTAGTGATGGAATATGATAGGATAGGGGGAGCGGGAGATGGAACGAGTATTATTCTAAACTGTAATTTTATTTGCAGACTCTCGCTGTTGAGAAGACACAACTCAATGTAATGTCGTTTGATTTGATGATTAATATATAAGTAGATTTATTATTCCTTCGCATATTCTGAAGCATTATCGACATTGATCACTGGCGGTTAAGGTCCCAACCCCGGTGGATTCACTTTCCGTCCCTGTACCATTATTTCATAATCTTCACCGTGTCATGGTTTGATTTTATTTCTATTTATCGTAATCATGTAACTTTACTGCTTGGTATTTCCAGACTGAATGAACTGATCTGTTTTATATGTTGTACTTAAATTACGTTGCTGTTCATTTCCTTCTAAACAGAGATCACTATTGTTCGCCAGCATGTTGTTGAGTTGTTCATTTCATCTTCAAAGCTACGCTGATCACTCTAGTAATTTAACAGTTTTTTGTTCATTACAATTATATAAGTTTGGATATTCAGTTCTAATACTTAGCAGTGTTATTTATTTACTTTATGCAATTATTTAAGCTTGCCTTTCAACATTATTCTAGTTAGCACAATTGTCTCATTTTCATTAAGTTGTAGTAATACGATTGATTTAATTCTTTTCACTTTCCAATTGGTTATTTAGTGTTGTGTGTGAGATCAATAGTTGTAAAGGACATTGGCTATCACTGCCTAAGTTCACATATTGTGGATCTTATTTATGCTTGATTTAATTTATATCAGTTAAGCAAGGAATGAGTTATCGCTATTGCATCCTTGACTGATAAGTTGTTGTAGTTTTCTAAATGAATGATTTAAGTCTTAAAGCGGTTTGTTGTAAGTAGATCTCATTTTGAGCATTCATTTACTTTTTCATTTTAAGCACTATACTGCAAAACATTACTCTTGAGTAAATAGCCGCCTCAGACTGAGTACACTCATGAAACAAAAAGTCGTCCCTGGGTTGACAATTAATGTGAAGATAATTGGGAGTCAAAAAGACACATTTTTATCATTTGACATTTTGGCATCGTTGCCGGGGAGAGTATAGCCATTTTTAAAGAGTAGTCTGCATTTGATGAGTGCCTGTTCGGAAAGAATTGGGTATTAAAAACGGAAGGTAAGAACCTGTCTATGGACCATGTAGAATCCCTACTCCCCCGCTCGCTTTCCATCAGATCTGTTAAAGAACTTAGGGTAGAAATAAATGTTTGAATTTTTGTGTGAATGACTAAAAAAAAAAAAAATTGAAAAATGAATCACATGATTTCACTCAAGTGGTGATGTAAGCACCACCCATTTGACTAACCGATTGATAGGAACATTTGAAGAAGGAGCCTCGAAGAAACACATGAATAAAATCTTCTATTATGGTAAGAAATGGCTCACATTTCATTTTTTTCAATTACCTATCAAAGGTCTAGGAGGAGTGACAGAAATGCACATAATTCCCCCATCTTTACCAAATTTTCATGGTTTAGCAAATGAAGATCCAGATACATTCTTATTTGAGTTTGAAATATTTGTAGATGATATGATTATTACACTGATGATCAAAGGTTGAAAGTGTTTCCTCTTACTCTAAAAGGAGTAGCTCTCCAATGGTTCATGAACCTAGGTGTCAATTGCATCCAAACATGGGAGTACATGAAGAACGTATTCTTGAAGAAGTACCAAGACTATTGCAAGGTCGATGAAAATATTTTCGATATGATACAAGGGTAATACGAAAGCTTGGAGGAATATGTAGATCAATTTAATTATAACCTTCAAAAATCAAAATATAAGAATTTGGAAAAAGATATCCTAAAAACACTCCTTAAATGAATCAAAGATGAATTTTTAGAACTCTTAAATCTGATAGGAAAAGATGATGTTTTTCAGTTAATGTATGATGATATTTGTGAGTTGTGCATAAGGTATTCAAGAGGAATATCTCAGGCTGGTAAGAATTGTAGAGATTTTTGTTCTTTATTTTCCAAATCTGCTACAAGAATAAGAGACATAAGAGCTAAAATCAAAGCTTTATTTGAAAATTTTAAAGTTGATTTTATTAGCTCTCTAAATGCAAAATTGGATGTTTTGCAAGTTCATAAAAATCAAGAATTTGATGAAGTGTTTTTCACTCATGAGTGAAAGGAGCATACAATAGATGGTTGTTCTTCCTTATTTAATTTGGAAGTAGTATATCAAAGAGATGGGGAAGCTGCAACAAGGTCAATAGGTATGGTTCAAAACACTTCTTCTTGATTCTCTTACTTGTACAATCCATTAAGGAATACTCATGTGTTAGGGCAGCCATGTCCATCTCAATATAACCCCCACAAATCTCAAGGTTGGCATGGTTCATCTCATGATTGCATGACTACTCTCCCTCATCTTGTAGTACAAGCACATTCTCCATATTCTTCACCATCTCTTCCACAACATCTTGCTTGCCCATCTAAACCATTCACACAACCTAATCAACCACATCATCAAAATGCTCCATTCCATACACAATTTCCTGCTCAACTAGTTCCTCACCCTCACCACAATAAACCACTACAACATGCTTACAATGTTGAACTACAAAATTTATCCACCCTTCCCACCCATTCTATCTCACATGCACCATCAGACAAAACTTGCAGTGAGATTCAGAATGTTTCAAATTCAAAAATTGTAGAAGCTATGGATGAAAATGAGGTTTCTTTTAGTATGCATCAACAAGCCATTTTACAAGCTCAAGAACTTCATGATATGATGGCTATGGGAAATCAACAAAGTAAAGGATATATTGAATATTGGTTTTACTCCATCACATGTTTGCAACATCACTCCATACTTCAACAATTTTTTATACCATTTTTTTAAGGGAAGTTGGCTTCTCATACCCTAATATTCATTAACATGCATTTTTCAATTTGGGTATGTACTTACTAGAAGCCTTATTTTGAAAATGGATCCACTGGAAGTACTCATATACTTAGTCATATTCATTTTTCAAATCAAAATAGGTTAGTGTAGAAAATAAAATAAATAAATACATTTTTTTTATGTGAAACTAGTTGTTTTTTGTTGCAACACGCTATCGAAATCAACATCGGTGATAAATGTTTCAATTCATTTGTGTATGTATATTAATTATAATGGAAATAATAGTTCTAAAAACACTCATATTCATTTTTATCACGAATCTGAAAAAATTGCTTGAATATCATTTTTTTGGCTTTCAGGCTTCATGAAATTTCTGAAAACACAGTCGGGACAGTCATGTTTTGAGGGACCAAAATGGAATATTTTAAAAACCCATTTCTATCCTAAGTAGCCCTTGATTTCTACTTTCCAACCCAATTTTAATCACTCAATTTGGATTTGAAACGAAAATGTTAGAACCAAAACATTGACAGGGTGTCCAGCGGAAAACGTAGGAACAAAGTTGGGACAGTCAGTTTTTGGAGGCCTAAGTGAATGAATTTTGAAAATATGTTTCTATGGTAGATTAACCTATGAATCTAGTTCACAATGAAATTTTAATCACTTATTTTCGATATCGTATGAGAAATGTATGACCAAAATACTGACCGCCTATTGTAAATCAGCACCCTTAAAGCTATGTCTTTCCGGTTGTTCCTTACAGTATTTGACTTATCAATTCTTATTTTATTCAAAACATGTTTCTATTGGGGATAAAAAAATGAATCTACTTTCATTTCCAATTTTAATCATTCAAATCTGACATCAAACAAAGAATCTATGCTTAAAACATTCATTGTTGTTCTAAGTGGGGTAATTGAAAATGACTTTGTTATGCAGGTTGTTCTAACTAAAATTTCCATATCATATCATTGAATCTTTAAAACCTGTTTCTACTGGAGATAAAACTTTGAATTATCTCTCATTTGAGTTTGGAATCACTCAATTTGGACAAAAAACAAAGAAGTTGTGATTAAAACACTGTTGGTTAGTATGGTCGACCATTGCTCTCCCGCAAGTGACAAATAAATTTTACTTTGTTATTTTCTCCGTGGATTTTTTCTACAGAGTAACTACTTGCTAGTTTTTTAGAAAATCCTTGGATTAGGGGAGTCCGTGCACCTCTCTTTCTCCATGATTTAATGTTTTATTGCATATAGATACTCGTTTTTTGCAGGTCCTAGGAGAAAAAGAAGGTCAATTTATGGACAAGTGATTCTCGAAAGAAATTTTAATGAAACAAAGGAATTTCATCTAACTCATTACCCAACATATTCATAATAAAAGAAATGAAGAATTGATTTCCATTTGAAGATTCATGTCTTGTCACTGCTGCCAAAACATTTTTCAAAGAGATCATTTTTTTTACATAATATCATAGTTGTTGTAACCTAATTTATTTATTTACATATTGTTTTTAAATAAAATGTTGTTTCTTTTCTGATCTCTCTTATATTTTGTGTTTCAAGTGTTGCTTCATTCAAACTGTAACCCATCCTCATCATCAATACATTGAACAGCTAATTCATACTTTGCGTGCTTGCATTTTATGCTTGTGCATTTTGTTGTTCCTTTTCTGAAGGGGTAACATTTGTGTGCACTTTTGTTGTTTTTGTTGTTCCTTTTCCAAAGGGACAACATTTTCATTTTGCTGTTCCTTTTTCAAAATAACAGCACCTTTTGTGTCAGTTGTTCCTTTCCCACGGCTGATTTTGCTATTCTTTTCCCACGGTTCATTTTTTTGTTCCTTTCCGAATGGAACAACACTTCTGCACTTTCACGTTTTGTTGTTCCTTTCCGAATGGAACAACACTTCTGCACTTTCACGTTTTGATGTTCCTTTTCGAATGGAACAACACTTTTGCACTTTCACTTTTTGTTGTTCCTTTTCGAAATGGTACATCACTTCTGCACTTTCACGTTTTGTTGTTCCTTTCCGAATGGAACAACACTTCTGCACTTTCATGTTTTGTTGTTCCTTTTCAAAATAGAACAACACTTTTGCACTTTCATGTTTTTTTGTTCCTTTCCGAATGGAACAGAACTTCTGCACTTTGATGTTTTGTTGTTCATTTTTGAATGGAACAACATTTTTGCACTTTCATTTTTTTTTGTTCCTTTCCAAAATTGAACAACACTTTTGCACTTTCACGTTTTGTTTTTCCTTTCTGAATGGAACATCATTTTCGCATTTTTGTTGTTCCTCTTGAGGAACAACACTTTTTCACATGCATTTTTTTGCTATTCCCTATAGGGAACAACACTTTTTCGTGTGTATCTTTGCTTTTTTGTGTGCATTTCTTTTTGTTGTTCCCTACATGAAACAACACTTTTTTGAGTGTTTTTTCTATTCCTTCAAAGAAACAACACTTTGGTAGTATTTTCAAGAAAAACCATTCCTTCCTCTTGTGGGATTATTCCTAGTTCATCTCAACCACATTTTACTGATTCCCTTTCATGGCATAAAGTACACTACTTTTATGAAGACTAGAATTATGGATTCTTTTGAAGCAAGTTAATGTCATTTACGTTATGATCTTTAATAGGACAACACCTTGATGATATAATCTTTTCAAAAGAGACACAATTATTTATATACTACTTTACTGCATTGTTTTCTGTTGAACGTGGTATTGATTAATCATCTTAATACCATGTTGGTTCTACCCTTCCTGGTTATAATCTTCTCTGTTTGTAATAAATTAGATTTTGGGTATATTTTTTCTATTGACATGTTCAACTTCTTCCACCATCCCTACTCTTAAGGAGTACTGAGCCTCCCTCTTTTTATCATAAAAATGTGTAATAACAACAATTTTTTTTTTGTAGATGGAGGATAGGGGGTCTCATTACGATCCAGCCTACCATGTTCATAACGCTGTAACAAAGTGACATTCCCATTATGGCCACCACACTAGGGTTATGATCCATTGGATAGCCAAATTATCCTTAGAATAGGAGGTCTCATCACGAACCGACCTGATCACTTTTGCTACATCTCGGTGAATGGTAGTGTGGTTATCTGGTTACCATGCCAGTACACTGATCTCTTTTGTAGAACAACATTGGAACTCTCCATTTATAAATTGAGGATTCTGGCTCATATGGGTTAAAAAGAAACGTTGTCGAGGCTATGGACGCCTGCTAGTAGTAGAGGCTCTGCTTATGGTATTAAAATTATATCTTATCGTCAATTATTACTATAATACCCTTTTCTTATTTTTTCTTTTTATCAGAGAAGTTATTTCCTTAATTTTTTCCCTATTTTGAACCTTTATGCATGAGAAATTATTTTATGATCAATCACATCAATTTTCAGTTAGAATACCATCAGCAAAGCACATTTTTGACATATTGTTGTCCTTTTTATCTTTTTCATAACTTATCATCAATCCAAAGCATCTTATATTTTATTCATAACTATCTTTACACACTTTCCTCTCATTATAGCCATAACTCTCACTGTCCTATCATTGATATGTGTACTCTGCTTCATTTAATGCTATATTGTTCATTCCCTTGCCTTGCCATTAGCACAACACCTCTCATATGCTTTATGGTCATGGAATTCCTTTTCCAATTAGAGGGGGAATGTATGTATTATGGGATAGCATGTGATATGATTACTGCACTCTGCCATAACTTGATGATTTGACAAACTATTAGTATTGCATGTATACAAAAGATTTTCTGATTGAAATTTTTACATGCATCTTAATCTGTTGCTATTCAAAACTAACACTATGGATTCAAGAACATCGTATGCAAAATAGTGATTTGTTTACACGAGAACAACAAGTATGGGGAGGAAACTTTATTCGCAGCATGACCACATGATTGCAACTAACATAAGAGGCTTGAGCAACTTACATCGTGAAAAATTATGCAAACATGATGTGCTTGCCTAGATTCCACCTTTTGCATCAGTTTCAACATCAACTCTTCCTACATCAGCTTCAACAAATGCCAGTACATATATGTCATTCCACTTTTTTCTTTTGGAGGTAAAACTTGAGGTAAAATAACATAATTTTCTGATTTATTAGGAATTTAGGAGAATTTAATGAAAATCCATTTTGAGCATTATTTATCATCCTTCATTCTACATCTTTACCACTTCCATTTTTTTTTTCAGTGGCATATTATCTTTCCATTTTGGGAAGTGTTTCTTTCATTCATTTCTTTCTTATGAGCATGCCATTCATATTCTTTAGCATCCATTGTCATTTTGTATTCATTCTCCACACCTCGTTTAGTCCATGTTGTTTTACACCAAGCATAGAATTCAACAACTGGTAGCAACCACCTCTATTTGTTTTCTAGCATTGCATGAGGGCATGCTAATTCTTCAGAGAGGGGGAGGAATTGCTACGCATGTTGGACGTTTTCTACTTTCTTTCTCATTTAGGGCATACAATTTCATTTTTACACAGTGCAAAAATTTATTTCCATAATATTTTTAAAACTATGAACTCAATTCTTGTGATCTCTCGAAAACACAGACATATTATTAAAATACACATACCCAGATAATTTCAAGATAAATCAATTCACAAAATTTCAGAAATCATGCACTCTCACCTACATCCATTTTGTTTATATCTCATGATCCGTGCATCAAAATGATCTAATTTTTGGATCATAGAGGCATTCATATATTACAAGATAAACTTACAACATTTCAACAAACGCTGGTTTGTAGTTTTTGGGAAAATGGTTAATGAAGGTTGTTGTCACTTATATCATATTTTGCTGCAACTTCATTGTTATGCCTTCATCAAGATTGTTAAAATTAAGTATTCATTAATTAAGGAAGAATTCATTTGTTCAATCCATCTCATGAGCTGGGATGAACATTTTTTTTTTTTAGTGCTTGGTTAACACATGGGTTTTGTCTTTGGGTCGCATGAGGACATGCAATATATTTCGTTTTTTCGTTGCATGAGGACATGCAATATATTCGGTGTGGGGGTATGTGGGGCCATAAATACGACCGCTTTTTAAACACTTATTTCATCCATTTTTACTCTTCTTGATCACATCATTTATCATAATTTATTATATAAATCCATTTTATAAATGATTTATGCTCTTATGGATGAATATTATTTATTCTCCTTTATTTCTAATAAATTGATGATTATGCATGATTTCATCAACTGTAGTTTTAATAAATTGGTTGTAACATTACTCACCATTTTTAGCCTCCAAGATAATTTACAGATTGAAGATTTGATCATTAAATATTCCAACTCAGAAATTCGTTGGAATAAGAAGTGACAGTTTTGCAGTTGAGATTCTAGGCAAATGAAGACAAATCTGGAAAATATCGGAACATGGGTTTTGTCTAGAACAGACGTAATTAACTTTATTAAGTAACGGTTTGCCCAAATTCGACTTGTATACAAAGAAATGCAGGGTTCTTTGAGCATGATTTTCTCACATTTGTTGTGTGGCCGTTTCCCAAATCTCAGCTGCAAAGCCAAATTCGACATCCTCTTGTTGATTAATTGGTTAGAAACAATCCAATATGGTTATGAGAGATCATATTTACTATTTGATTTCTCCTCTTTATGATTATAAAAGGAGAGGATGTATTATGTATTGGGGATGGCTGAGAGAATGCAGAATTATGATTTGGGGGATGGATTCAGAATTACGGAAGGATGGAATTGAGGACTCAAAATTAGAGATTCAATAGTGATGATCGATTACTCATGATGGAATAGGATAGGATATGGGGAGAGGGAGATGGAATGAGTATTATTCTGAACTGTAATTTTATTTGCAGACTCTCGCTGTTGAGAAGACACAAATCAATGTAATGTCGTTCAATTTGATGATTAATATATAAGTATATTTACTATTCCTTCACATCTTCTAAAGCACTATCAGCAGTGATCACTGGTGCTTAAGGGCCTAACCCTGGAGGATTCACTTGCCGTCCCTGTACCATTATTTCATGATCTTCACCGTGTGATGGTTTGATTTTCTTTCGATTTATTGTATTCATGTAACTTTACTATCTGGTATTTCAAGAATGAATGAATTGATCTATTTTATATATTGTACTTAAATTACGTTGTTGTTCATTTCCTTCTTAACAGAGATCACTGCTTTTCGCCAGCATGTTGTTGAGCTGTTCATTTCATCTTCAAAGCTGCACTGATCACTCCAGTAATTTAACAGCTTTCTGTTCATTACAGTTATATAATTTTGGTTATTTAGCTCTAATACTTAGCGCTTTTATTAATTTACTTTATGCAATTTTTTAAGCTTGCCTTTCAACATTCTTCTAGTTAGCACAATTGTCTCATTCTCATTAAGTTGTAGCAATACAATTGATTTAATTATTTGCAGTTTCCAACTGGTTATTTAATGTTGTGTGTGAGATCGACAACTCTAAAGGACATTGGCTATCGTTGCCTAAGTTCTCAGATTGTGGATCTTATTTATGCTTGATTTAATTTATATCAGTTAAACAAGGAATGAGTTATCGCTACTGCATCCTTGACAGATAAGTTGTTGTAGTTTTCTGAATGCATGATTTAAGTCTTAAAGTGCTTTGCTGTAAGTAGATCTCATTTTGAACATTCATTTACTTTTTCATTTTAAGCACTATACTGCAAAACATTACTCTTGAGTAAATAGCCACCTCAGACTGAGTACACTCTTGAAACAAAAATTCGTCCTTGGGTTGACAATTAATGTGAAGATAATTGGGAGTTAAAAAGACACCTTTTTATCGCTCAACATCAGGTTATTCATATTCTAAATTTGAGATAGCAACCAGACAAAAAACTACTTTAATAAATGACATCTTAACAAAATGTTCGTATGTTTAATTAAAATAAATACCTCATTTTTATGACTGAGATAGCAACCAGACAAAAAATTACTTTAATAAATGACATCTTAACAAAATGTTAGTATGTTTAATTAAAATAAATACCTCATTTTTAGGAAAAAAAATTCATTAAAATAAATAACCTTCTTCCATTATTTTGTATGGTAATATTTGCCAAATTCCTTAAAAAAATCACGTTGTCCTTCATCAATGAACAAAATATAGTTTGAGGGATTCTAATGTACTTTAATCACACAGAAAAAAATTCTACTAACATAAATACAATTTAACAGTAAATATCAACCTCAATATGAGGCATATATTTTCAAGTATAATTAAAACACTAACACAACTCTCCTTTGAATACATGAAAGCAATGGTTGCACTTTATTCTTTCGTAATTGACTTCGAGTCCACTAGAAGCATAAAACGTTTGACTAATTTTATTGTAATTGAATTCAAACCATACCTATGCCTTGGGTTGAGATGTATTAGCATATAATGCCTCACTTATGTCTGCCATGGGGACTTTTTTTATTCACCACTCTTGAACTTTGCATGATGGCTCGCCTTATGGTTTTCCATATATTTCTTGTGCCATAAACATTTGTATGAGATAGTATTTATGTATATTTCATTATATTATTTATTGCATACATAATATGTCATTCCTACCCCCTTTAATTCCTACCATAATATTTGCTATAAGTGCGCAGCCTCTTTATTCTAACCAAGTGATAATGCACATCCCCTTTTTCCTAACAAAGGGATCAATATATACATTTAAACCCTTTTTAATCTATGGTGGAAAAAACACTTAGGAATAAGTTACATGTTTTGTTTGGATCATCATACACCTATTTATGCTCGTATCGAGTTCAAGGTTGTTGGGACTTTCCACCCATGTGACTTTTACCACCTATAAACTAATCGATGGGCTAACTCACCTTATTCGCATGCCAATCATATTCTATTGTTGTGATCACTCAAGGAAATCCAATGATCATGGTTAATGGTTGATCATACAACTATGGTTGCTGTCTTTGCTCTACTCATTTGCTTTATTTTTGTTAATTCTTGCCTCAGCCAAGTTTTTTCTATACAAAGGTTTCAAACCTCCACTTTTGCCAACATATATGTTTTATTTTCAACTATTAGACATTTGTGGCCTTTAGTTTCTTCCATCTATCCAAAAACTCTTCATCGACGTCGTTGATTGTAATGGTGTTAAGACGTAATAAATTGTTCCATTTTTTAAATCATTGACATGGTTTTCAAGATGATTCCTACTATTCCACAATGATAGCCTACTAACACAGTACCATCGATTATTGTTGCAAGGTAAATGAGGGTTATTGTACTATATATCATTGAAACGTTTTCTCTCAACTAATATTCATTATTTTGAGCCCTTTCTCTTAATATTTGATGGATTCTAAGGGCTTACACAAACATTTGGGTCTTGGGTAATTTCCTTCTTACATTATCCATAAAAATTTTGAACCTAGTGCTTTAATTGCAAATTTTTTATTTTTTTTAAGTTGGATCTTCCTCTTTATAGGTCTACAATTAATGTCCTCAATCTTATTATTCTTATATTTAGATTTTGGTGAACAATTAGACAAAGTTTCATGTTTATGGTTGTCTATGAATATTACAAGTATTTTTTATTTTTCTTCTTTACACATTTTGATTTTTTTTACTACTTCTTATTGGGATGACAATTCCCTCTTTGTGTAATAGATATTTCTAATTTTTTTTACATTACTTTGAATTCCAACCCTTCTATGTTATTACGCGAGAGTTTTATCATGTTCTTTAGATTGATGGCTATAACTTAACGTCTTTCCAACATTGGATTGCTTCATGTACTACTATTATTAATGGTTTAACCCTTCACCATTGTTTCCAATATTACATTGATGGTTATTGTTCTCTGGAGTTTAATCCATTTTGATATTTTCATATGCATATTCTCCTTATTTGTTTGATTTAATTTTATTCCTTTATCGTTATTAAGAACACTAATATAGAGTGTTGTTCATTACATATGACTAGGTGAATTCTCTATAAGAAGTCCTCCTCAGATATCATGTCATACATCAGTTTTTACTTTTCATCTACAAAACCACCAATACATTCTCGGAGATTTTATGGATTTGATACATGTATAGTTGAATTTCACCTGACACATATATTATGTATTATTAGTTCGTATGGGTCATGCGAGACTTAAGTCATGGCCACTTCTTTACATAGGTTGAAACCTATGCATTGGTCGATTTTCCTCATTTTGATTTTTCGATTGTAAACCTCTTATGACATGGAAATTTAATAGTGGTTAGGTCATGATTGTGACAACGGACATATTTCATGGATTTCTATATTAAATATTCCCTAAATAGACCCTTCATGGTCTGTGTAGACAAGTGGGTTAAAAACCCATTGCTATGTGTTTTGTACTTCTAAATAAATTATTATCATATAAGTTCTCTTTGTTTCAGTTCTCACAATACTTAATTGATGAGTTACTTTTATATTGATTATATAATTGTTTCACTATAGAAACTTGTCCAATATTACTCCAATTAATCATACATTTCTAGATGGTCACTTCCAGTATGAAATATTATCATTCATTACTTATGTAATTTTAACACATCAAAATTTATGTGTATTTTATCTTGTTAATATTTGTTGTAGCTCAATAGCTTTAGTGCTAAGTTCAATTACACTCTTATTCCTTTTTTATTGTTACTTATTTGTTTGAAATCCTTAAGGATGTGAGATAAATCCTTGGGGTATGTTCACTATTATATAATTTCCTTTACCTATATAGGTCGTGGCTATTCCTACCTTGCCAAAGGAATAAATCCACCTATTTTGATATAGTTATATAGATATTTATATTTATTTCTTTCATTCCATCCTTTGTTGAAAAAAAGCCCTTTAGTTATAATTACTATGGAAAACATTGGGTAGTCATGACCATCACTAATATTTTTGTCAATGTGTGTGTGTTTTCAAGAAAATGATCCTTAATTCCTAATTTCTGAAGATCCTAGGTTGATATTATAGAATGGGAAAATGTTTCCTAAAACAATATACTCTTTCATGAACTTATTTCATATGTTAGTATTAGGTCATAGAACATGTCAACCACTTATTGTATCCCCCTTTTATTTTGAAACTGCGAATTTTAATTACTTATAATACATATTAAATATATATTATATTATATATATATATTATATATATAATATATATATATATATATATAATATATAATTATACATATGAACATACCAAGTCTAGATTTAATAGATGGAACACATACCTTTTTCTTTTTGTTCTAAACAAGCACATCTATGTTAATAACCCATGTACATGTAGTAAAATAAGATCTTATATAACTTCATAGATATTCACTAACAAAATTAAACTTATCTAACTAGAATAGCTTACTCGGAAAAACAAGGGAGAGAGAATATTGCTCCCAAACAATGTGTTGCCCCCAATAACTCTCTGAGACTTCAAACATCTTTCCTACATGAATAATAACCTCTTCTATATTCTTTCGTGGTATTTTTATAATTTCTTGAGAACATATTTTTCCTTACCGG
>APFE031135797.1:20941-62938 GCA_000404065.3 Pinus taeda
TTAGGATTTATTTTTTAAAATACTACAAATTTAAAAAGGGTCTCCATTTATATGTCTAATATTAGCTATTACTATATAAATGGGGGGTTGTTACAGAGTGCAATAATCGACAGTTCACTTGGGAGAATTAGTTATCTATGTTTGGTTTTCTGAAATTTCTAAAAACTTTCAAAATAAGAAGAGTTATAGGAATAATAATTACGAGTTATAAAATAAACAACATTTCTCTACAATCATAATCACTTAATCTATTTATTCAACTAATTTACATTTGTAGTGATAAAAAATGCAAATGCCTGCATCAATTAGTATTAAGATTTAAAGAGATATATAAGGGGTCTTCTATAGATTAGTTTTTGGTGTTTACTCATTTATCATATATAGAGCCCCTACTACCGATTGGCGTCATAGCCTTGACAGGGTTATCTTTTAACCAACAACGTTTCACTATCCCATCTGAAGAAATTTTTAAAATTCAAAATGATCTTCACTTGCTTTCAATCTCATTTGGATCTTGTCCTTTCTCCTATTATATAATATTTCCTTTTAAGTTTCTTAAAAGACATTGTATAGGATTGGTAACCTAATAATGACAATGCCACTCATTGGTTGTAATTGAACTGAACAATTTGTCTCTTGATGAGACCCTTTGTCCTTTGATTGATTATATGATTGGTGATTACCCTCTTTTGGCATGCATTTTTAGTAATATTAGTTTAATTATTTCCCTATGACCATGGTAAACAAGCTAGTAATGAGACTTATTATCTTCTAAGTTTTGCATATTTTGGAATTACACTCTGAAAAAAAAGGAAATTTTTATCAGGTGGGGTGAATCATTGGCTCTTTTAAGATTTTTAGATGATAATGATAGAGTTTTAAGATTCTCGTCTGTAGAAATTCATTACTATGTTAAATATTCTTTTCTTGACTGATCACAAAACATATATACTTTTTATAGGTAAGAGTTTATTCATAGAATAAATGTTTCAACAAGATCAAGTTTTTCCAAAGAAACCATGTTTACTTTGATACTCAAATTTCCTAATTATTTCTTTAACTTCTCCTACTTATAGAAGCGAAAAACCAACAAATATTATCAAAGATTTTATTTTGAAAAGCCAAAAGTAAATACTACTTAACCTTTATTTTCCTAAGAATTATAAAGGGGATATGATACAAAATTAGAAAAGGTTATCTTCTAGGAAAAGTATTGTTTCATAATTTTCCCATTAACGGGCAAGGAATCTGTCCTTCCTAATAAGTCTTGTAAAAGAAATGTTGATTAACCACTTTGCTTAATCATTTGGAAAGGGCCAAGCCATATTCTTTGGAATTTGGTATGATTACCTTTTTCCTCATTTGCTTTATCCCATTTCAAAACCATATCACCTACTTCAAGAGTTTTATGATTGGTAGAAGTTCTATCCAAAGAGGCTTTGACTAATTGCTAATAGTGGAAGTGGGTTTCTTTAGCCTTTTCTCATTCTTCTTTGAGCTTAAGAATTTGGAATTGTCTTGTTTGGAGAGAAGAGGAAGGGCTTTCATCGATGAATTTCACTAGGGTGAGAGATGGAATTGCTATGTTTGTGGGGAGAGCATATGCTCTTCCATAAACTAAAGAAAAATGATAATCATTGATGGAGGCCTTCTGTGTAATTCTATCTGCCAAAAGAGAAAATGTCAATTCTTTGTGCCAATTCCTATGATTTTGGTCAATAGTTGTTTTGATGATTCTAATGAGGTTTTTGTTTGTTGATTCAACTAATCCACTACCTTATTGGTATTAGTTGGTTGAATACCTTGATTTAAAACCTCACTTTAAATAAAAGACTACCACTGTATTTCTAAAAAAATAAGATGCATTATCAAACATTAAAGTTTTAGGTAAGCCAAACGTGGTAATTATGTACTAATCAATGAAGTCTATGACATTTTCTCTATTAGCTATCTTGAGTGGGATAGCTTCTACCCATTTTGTAAAATAATCATTAGTTGTAAGGATGTATTTGTGCTACTTGGAGGAGTTGGAAACAATCTCACCAATTATATATAATCCCCATTGTTCAAAAGGTTGTTGGATGTTTATTGGTTATAGAGGGAATGCTGGCTTATTTTCTCTCCCAGCTGCAGTTTGACAAGTTTTACACTTTCTCGCATATTCATGTGCATCCTTGAATAGTGTTGGCCAATAATAACCTGCATGCAATATTTTGTGGGCTGTGGTGTTTCCTTCGAAATGTCCTCCAGCTGGTCCATTATGTAATTCCTACATAACCTTTTCAGCTTCAGGTTTTTCTAGGCATCTTAACAATACCGAATCATAATTTTTACTAAACAATACATCATTGATTAATTCATACTGATTTGATTTCAACCCTAAAGAACACTTTGTTTTATAATTGAGATGCATAGGAGCATATCCATTCTTCAAATAAAACTTCAAATCAACATATTGTGATTGTGCATCATTGATGCTTACCTCTGATATTTCCACTTCATTACCTTGGTCTTCTTCTGCTGATAAGTGGGAAGCTCCATTTAGCATCCTACAAAAACCTTGGCCCTTAACAATTTTAGCTCGCTGGATTTCTACATCGTAATTTTGATGTGCAGTATCCCAATTCACTCTTTTCTCTCCTACTTATCTTTGAATCAATAATTGTCTTACTACAAGGTAAGGTACTACTCCCTTTGTATGGGTTTTGAGAATAAAAGGTATGAAATGTTTCAAGGTTTTAAAAACAACAAAAACTTTTTTCTTAATGGCTGAATAATTTACTCGGCACCTTGCAAGTTGGATCTGAAAAAAGAGATGGGTGCCTCGATATCTTGATCATTCGGTTGTGTTAAAATTGTTTCATATGATGTATCAGATGAAAAAGTGTACAACACAAAATGTTTGAGAAAGTCAAGATTTGTTAAAGAAGGATCATTGATAATGGATTTTTTCATCAGCTCAAATGACTCTTTTTCATATTTACCCCACTTGAAGACTACTTTTTTTCTTATCATTGCTTGAAGGGGTAGGACAATCTGCAAAAAAATTGGCACAAACCCTTTTAGAAAATTAATTTTGCCTAGGAACGATTGCATGGCCATTTTGTTAGGTGGGAGAGGAATCTTTTCAATATCTTGAACTCTATTAGGATCAATGTAAATCCCTTTCTTAGACAGTATAAATCCAAAGATTTTGCCTTCTCGTAAACAAAAATAATATTTTTTAGGATTTAAAGAAATGTCATATTTCTTGCATCTTTCAAAAATGTGCTTTAGGTCATTTAAATGATTGTTTCTATCCTTAGAATCTATTGTGATGTCATCTAGGTAAATAACAATTGATTTATTAATCATAATGTTAAAAGCAATATCCATGGCACGTCGAAATGTAGCTCCTACATTTATGAGTCCAAAAGGCATCTTCTGATAAGCGTATGCCCCCCACTTGGTCCTGAATGTTGTCTTCAATATGTCATCTGGATGTACAAGATTTTCATTGTTTCCTGAAAATCCATCTAGAAAATACATTAATCAGAACCTGCAACTGGTTGCAATATTTTCCCCATAGTAGGCAGAGCAAATTTATCCTTTTGACAATCTCTATTTAGGTTTCTAAAATCAATATAAATATTAATATCACCATTATTTTTCCTCACATGGACAATATTTGATACCCACTTTGAGTGTCTAACAAGAAAGATTATTTTAGCTTTGAGAAGCTTGTTCAATCAGATTTGATTTAAATTTCATGGTTTCGGTGAATCTCCATAAAATTTTGTTGTACTGGTTTTTCATTCGAAGTCATTGGTATGGTATGTTGAATTACAAAGGTATTGTAGGTTTTCAGATCCACATAATCCCAGGCAAAGACACCTTTATATGTTTTCAACAACTTAATGAATGATACTATTTCTTCAAATGGCAAACCAAGACCTAGGTTGGTGTTTTGGGGTTTTTTGGTTGAACCTAGGTTTACTACTTAAAATCTTAGAATAGAGTCTGAGTTTTGGAGTTGGTAATTTTCTTAAATCTGTCCTTTAAATCCTTTAAATCTTAGAATAGAGTCTGAGTTTTGGAGTTGGTAATTTCTTAAATCTGTCCTTTAAATCATAGAGATCTTTAATATTAATTATATACTTTGTGATTTGGTTTTGATCTTGTTTATGGTTGATTTGCAGATCATGCTCATGTTCGTCTATGATCTGCTCCTCATAAGACCCTTCTGATGTAATGAAATTGGTTATATCAACATCATTATTAAACACTCTCTGATTTGTTACATTATCACGAATGGATGGCCTAAAAACTAACTCTATTGAAAATCTATCTGGACTAAATTCTTTCGAAGATGTAATATTAGATGCCACATTTTGCAATTTGGGAATTGAAGAAATATTAAAAGAAGTGAAAGGAGAAGTAATATTTTGTCATAGGGATTGATAATGTTTAAGGTGCCCAAACACACAATGAATTATGTTTCTTACCTGTTTAATGACTATTTCAAAATCTGCATATACTTGCAAATACTTGACTTTAAGGTCAATGGCTTTATACATCCCTTGAATCAATGCTTCATATTTCGTAGTGTTGTTAGTGCATTGAAATTCAAGTCTGCAGGCTAACATGGTTTTCTCTCCTTGTGGGTTGATTAAAATATATCCATCACTTACACCATCTTAAGATTTGGAACCATCAAATAGAGAGTCTAGAACAATGAATTATCTAAAATTTTATTGACTATATTTACACACTTGGAAGCATCGGATTTTCTATTTTAGACACTAAAACATCATCTCAAAAAGGAGATCTTTGGGCACTAAAATATCCCAAAAATGACTCAGTTGAGTAGTTTCTAACGATATTATTGGTGAAAGGAACAGGTTCATTGCTTCCCTCAAGATTAGTGAGTGTGTATTTCATGAACTTCTCTTGGTCTACTCTGATTTGGTTTGGTTTACCATTGTGTGGCAACCACATATGAGACCAATCAGTTGTGAAGTATCCGTGGAACTTTTAAGACCAATCCCTACTTAGAATTAAACTATAAAATTCAAGGATATCAACCAATAGAATATTGATTATCTACGAAGCATTTGGATTAGAGGAGAACCTAATTGAAACTAATGCTTTTTCTGCAAGTACCTATACTTTTGTCCTGTCCAATTGAACTATGTATAATGTAGACTTTTGAGGTGTAATAGTCAATTCGGTGCACACCTTCCTTGGCATAATATTTGAAGAAGCTCTTGAATCAACAAAGATATTGTGGACATTTCTACTGAAAATCTCGTAAGTAAGAAGAAATGGAGGTGTATGAGAGATAGACCTATTACCTATTTGGACTAAATCTATCATATTTACTTTATTTCAAGAAGAGGGATGTTTTCCCATATCGTAGGCAGCTTAAGTAACTACCACAGATGTAGAGGGGATACAAGAAATGTTTTTAACTCTCTTAATAGATTTTTTGTTGTTTCTTGAGTTTAGTGAGTTCATGTAATCAAATATTTTCTCTGATCTTCTTCATCTCTTTGACTATGTTATATTCCACTGTATCCAAGATTACTAATGTTTTGGACATTTGGAAGATCTAGTGGAATAGGATCAGTTTTACTAGTCTTAGACTTCTTACTTACTATTCCCTCCTTTACAGGAGTAGTTGTTTTCTATTTCTCATTTGTTATAGACATATCAGGAGAGTTTTTACTTCTTGTAGTTACTGGCAAAGCTTGTACTTATTCTTCAGTTGGAAGAATGAAATCCCACATTCCATTTAATTCAACTTCTTCTTTTGTTTTGGCTTCCTCTTCGGTTGGTGAGCCTTCTTCTATTTCTTCATCAAATTTGACATTTCGAATAGTATTCAGTCGTTGTGATGTAGAAGAAGGGCTTCTTTTAGATGAGAAAAAATGTTTCTTAGGAGCAAAGGGCTCTACAACCTACTTCTTGATTTCAACCATTTTATTGGACATCTTTTTAACACTTTATGGAGGCCTTCAACATTGAAAGGGTCCTTTGAAGCTTTCTTTTTTGAATCATCCTTAAATGTTACTTTCTTTGACTTCCTTTCATCTGTCGATGATCTCTTTTCTAAATCTATAATTCTCCTTTCTACATACAGGACTTCTTTCATGTTTTCAACAAGGGTAGCGTTATTGGCTCTATCTACAAAAATTTCAATATTAAAAGGAACGGACGATATGTACCATTCTATTTGTATATCTATTACACATTTTGAGGCAGCTGGGATTTTTTTAAATAACTTGTTAAATATGGAGTTTAAGTCTTTGATACCTTCATCTGAATTATCTTTTAAGTTATAAATATCATTTATTAAGGATGCTATGGTCCTATCCTCACCAAATTTTGCAAGAAATACTTATTGAAAAGTATCCCAATCTCTTATTGAACCTGCTGGAAGGGAAAAATACCAAGACCCGACATATCCTTGGAAGGTATAAGGAAACAATATGATTACAAAATCGTCATGTGTAACTCCATTAAGATTCATGGCTAACATAAATCTATTTAGATTTTCTTCAGCTAGAATACCATCATCAGGATCGTAGTTAGGTAACCATTTTTCTAGGTTTGCTTGGAGAGCATTTAGATTAGCAAACAGAACAACACCAGGATTTTTCCAAGTTTGAGCGAGTTGATTGGCCATAACTTAAGTCAAAGACTAGGAATATTGGAAGGTTTATCCAAAAGTAGGTATATATGGTGAAGAAATTACTACTGGGTTAGTATTGCTAGTAGCAGTGCTAGTTGGAGAAGTGGATAGTTGAGAAGAAGTGGATTGAGTAGAAAGGAATGGAGAAATGAACGAATGGAAGGGTGATGTGATCTCGGTGGTATTTGATTCAGATCGTGATGTGATAAATTTCCTACGTTGTTGAGGGGTGGTAAACTCAAAAGGAGTTACTCCAAGCTTTTCACTTTGCAATCTAGTTAATACACTAGCTTTTCATAATAAGGAAGTAACACTTTCTTCAAAAGCTTCGGGCCTCTCTGGTTTTTAGGTAGAAATGGATATCTGTTCCAATTTTTATATCAAAGAATGGACTTCAGGAGACACAGGACTGTAATGTGGAGAAGTTGTTTGTCTTACTACTTCAGTAGAGAAGGGAGATGTTTCTACAACTTTAGATCTCTGATCTAGATATTTTGAACGAGATCTAGAAGGTGTAGAAGTGGTGGAGGGGTTTTGACTCTTATGATTTTTTTTTATTGATCTTTAGGTTTATATTCCATTCATAGTCGTATGTCCCTCCTTTTGGTGCCAAAGTGTTGAGGCCTTAGGTTTTTGCTGCTCAAACATAAGGGATAACCACTCGGTTCGGACCTTAAGACAACTCATTTTCCATTTAAAGTGGTAGCTCCAACTGGGAATGATGGGACCGGTTTCCCACAATGGGTTTTAAAATGAGAGTGGGTGGTTTTTGAGTGATAGAAATAGAATAATGATAACTAAATGACCTATTCTATCATGAAAATCTGTAGCTAATTTAATCTAATATAAACCTGGGTATTTATATATAATATGCGATCTAAAAAGATATCTACTTGATATCGGATAATAAAGATCAATCACGTATAAATATAGATGATAATGTGTAGAGATAACTTCTTTGACTAAATATTTAATCAAATAAATGTATAAACTATATCACATATATGATGATTTATATATGAAAATAAACAGTCTCAGTTATGCATCATACAATAGTGCAATTAATGCTAACACACCTCATATACAATTCATGAAAATAAAGTGTTGTCACTAACTAAATATAAAACAAGACTAATCATACAAGATAGAAGTACCATATATGTGAATTTCTGCTCATTGACTAATGACATAGATCGACTCCTTTCTTCAGATCAAATTATCTTCCAAGTATACAATAATGCATCAACAAAGGAAAGCATTCTGATATTCAAACGAAATGATCATGTTCCATAATTTCACAAAAGCATTCACAAACTTACAAAAGTGCATTCTTTGCAAATGTTTTTTATAAAAAATTGGACACTTCTCTAAATGCATGAGAAGGGTATAAATACTTTTCCAACTAATGTTCAAAACTAGTTTATAGAAGAATTTGAGGAGGTTTCAAACAACCTTCCTCTTAACTAGTTAACTAACTCCAAAAATAAAAGTGAGTTGATGAGGAGAGGTTATGATAATGATTAGTTTTCTGCCAACTTGTTCTGACCTGTCATGCAAAAATTACATCTGTGAGAGGTGGCTGCATTCGCTGAATTGAAAGGATGTGAGCAATTAAGGGTCATGATTTGACTGTATGGGTTAACGGGGTATTTCCAATACGACTCGCAATCAACCTTTGCTAATTTTACGATTGCTTCCCTTTTATTTTCTGCTCTTTCCTTCCAGCTTTTATGCAAGTCATTTAAATCACACAATTATTTCGGGTTTCCTTCCTTCACCAGGTGGATGGAAAACAAAGTGTGGTTTATCTCCTTTACTATGTTCTTTGACATCCTAACTGCTCTCACCACTACTAATTCAACTTTTTTGATCCTCGCATCCCAATCCGTGAATAAAATGTCATTATGTGTCTTGTCAATCTCGGGCAGATTAGCTTTCCTTCCCTCTTATGTTTCTTGCCACTCGAGGAATTCTAAGATTCTTTTGTTTATATCAGTAAATTTAGTTCTTAGGTCAATTGCATTATCTATTAGCTAGTCACTGGTGATCAGATAAGGAGTGATATGTAACATCTTTGGGAAAAATTGTTCTTGTTGTTTTAATAAGAGAGAATTTAGCTCGAGTGCCTCCTTGATGAATTCCTCAATAGTAAGAACATCCTTATATATTTACATGGCTTGTTGTAAGTCTTGTAGTTGCATGTTTTGGCAGATATGTTAGTTTGATAGCTTACCTTCAACACCTCCATGCTCTATTGCAATTGGGCTAGATGCTTAGTGGCCTACCTGTTGACACTTGCCTTCTATGTTTCAAGCTATTGCTCAAGTTGTGTAATCTTCTCTTCCTTTTTCTTCAAAAAAATAGATATCTAGGTAGTTTTTTCCATGATGGCTATTGCATATGCCCCTGTAAACTATGACAATCTAGTCAAGTTTTCAGCTGGGTTTGAAGGAATGTCCTTCCAAACTATGTCCATCAGCTCATTCCCAGGTGGGAGCTTGGGTGTTTCTCTCCTTCTCCTTTTCCTCTGTCTCCTTATTATAGCCTTGTGTAGCAAGTTGTAGGACAAATCAAGAGGAGGGATTTCAATCATTTTTAAAACAATTTCCGATGTGGGTAGAGCGAAAATTATTTCAATCTGCTCATACGTCTTCTCTTGCTCAACCATTGGTTCAGGCTCTCTGCTTTTCTAAACGTGTAGAGGAGTTTGATACTCCATAGTTTTTTGGGCATCTATTATCTTGGGAGTGTCTTGTAGCTTCTTATTGAATTGATCCCACTCCTGCTCCAAACTACTGCTTTTGATCTCATAACTGGTATCTTTGGGTGGGGTTCTCATACCTTGTTGTTCGGCTAACTTCCTGCTAGATTCTATTGTATTCTCGGTCTCTTGGTCCTTCATTGTATCAAGCACTTTCCTTGTATCCACTTGAGAATCTATGTAAGAATTAGGTCCCTCATTGTTGATGGTCACATTTGGAATAGGCTTGTCCTAGATTTTTAGCAAATGCAACAGAATTATTGAAAGCTTTCAAAACCTTCAAAACTCAGATTTTTCCTTACTCATTAGAAGGATTGTTCAAAGGATTCAACTGACTATAAAAGGTCTTCAAAGTCATTAGCCTCATGGTTATAAGGTTTGATCTTTACTGAAGTAGTGATGTTATATGTTATCTTGTCTTGGTCAAATTTCCTTTTTGGAAAAGTATGGAGCCTGAGGCTTTCTAGGCTTACTGACTCATTCATTGCATGGTTAAAATTTTCTAATGAAAAGGAACCACACCTAATAGTAAAACATGGCGATAATAACTTCCTGTTTTCTTTTAGGAGCTTGGTCAAGCCTTTTCCCATAGTCTTGTGGGCTATTTCTCTTGCTAATAATTTATCAGAGACATACAAAAGGAGGACATGTGGGTTTGTTTTACCACCAAAACCCCTGATGTATGTAAGCCATTCTTCAACAAAATATTTTCTAACTGCGAGAAGGTCTTAGTGGCTTCTTTGGAAAACTTGGTGGTTTTCTTATTGAAAATTCATTCATGCAATGGAAAAATAACAGCATGGCATATTTTATAAAAATGGGTTATATATTGGGATTCTCAAATTTGTTTATGGCTGAGATGGATAGGGTAGGGGTCTTGAAAGATCCATTTCAAATCCATGATTGGAAATTTAGTACAGAAACAGATGGAATCCATGATGTAGGCACTGAAATAGAATGGAGGAAGGTTTCGTATAGAGGAGTCTCTCTTCTATCGATATTCAGTGATGATAATGGCTATGTTATTAGATAGGATGGTGGCCCAATTCATAATGTGGGAATTGACACATGCATCAATCAAAGGAATCCATTCTATTGAAAACTTAGCATTATTAGGAGACCCATATAGTTTACATAACATAGCAGTTGCTTAGTTGTAAGGTTTTTCCAAATATCTTATAGCATACATACCCGTTTTATCAAATTTGAACTTGTTCTCCAGTACCCTCCAACTTTGGATCATATTGAAAGTTTCTTCATTCTTCTTTGTGAAGTTGGCCACGTATGATTTATCATATATGTCCTGACGGTCAGGTATATGGTACATTTTCTTCAGCTCTTCTGCTTTAAATCACCCCATGAGTTCCATTCTTGAGTTCCTAAATTTCCTATCTTCAATAGTGAGGTTTTCCACCACCCACCTAATCATATCAGTGTATGGGAGGAATTTTTCTCTCACTCCTATTTTGTGAAGGAAAGAATAGGTAGCATCATTGAATTGGAGTCTCAAAGGTTTTATTGGGTTCGTCATCAGTTTTGTGACAGTAACCTTGGGATGCTTATCCTCAAGCTTGTTGTATATGACATCCCAAGCTGTTTCCCCCCCATCAGTGATGTAGACCATATCAAAGAATATAGGAGAGATTTTTGATAGCTCGAACTCTATAGTGCTCTCCTTTTTCTGTTTCTGCATCACTTTCTATAATGACATGTCTTTTATAGCTTTCCTGAAATGGAAGAGATATATTCAACACAAATGATATAGGGAAACCAAGGCTTAAAACTCTCTTAAATGAGTTTGAATTGTAGGATGATTTTGAATGAGATATTCAACGTTAACTAGACATAACTTGAAACGTCATTACCTCTCCTTGAGCCTCTAAACATTAATTACCGCTGCCAAACTATTCATTATTATATTAAAAAATAGTTACTTCCCACGCTTGATTCTTTATTCACGCATCACATCTTTTTAAATGATGTCATATTAGCATATCCTTTTTATAATGCTAAATGCGATTGCGAATATCACATTTCACAAATCGTTAACAGATGACACAATGGCATGGCTTATTTATTTGGGACTCCTGCAAAATGAGATTGCGAATTGTTAAGGATTTTGATTGGAATGTCGCAGTGGAGGGGTTGTTCACATATTGCAATTTATTTATGGTGTTTATGATTATGAGATTGAAAAATGTGATTTGAGATGGGGATCATAAACTTGGGTTGTTTACTAAGAGTTTTCATGGCAATTTCTTAGAGTTCGGATTTATTTTTTCAAAGACTAAAAATTTAAAAAGGGTCTCCATTTATATGTCTAATATTAGTTATTACTATATATAAATGGGGGGTTGTTACATAGTACAACAACCTCTGATCTAATATTTTCAAATGTCCAACTTCAAATTTCCCTTCCTTTAAAACCTGCACCATATTCTAATCAATCGCATGAGTACAGTCATGAACATGATTATTCAAAAAGGAAACATGAAAAATATTATGTACTTTTATATGACTAAAAGGTGCTATTCACTAAACCACCGACCTTGCTCTAGTTACCTAAGCTAGCCCTAGTTTCTTAAAAATGGTTTCTTGTGATGTTCATTTAGAATCAGTTAGTTCAAAGTGGGTTCACTTGGAATGTGTATTTTTTTTCTAAAATTTAGCATCCTATCTTTGTTTTTAGCATAACCATACTAATCTATACTATTTAATTTTTCCTGTAACTATCCATAATTCTCATCCTTTAAGGTTGTTGCCTTGATTTGTTCTACAAAATTTATTTTTTTACTACTGAGAAAAATTTCAGCAATCTGATTTTCATTCTCACACATTTCACCTTCTATCTTATTCTCCATCCCCTTGATGTGTTTTGTATCATACTCAAATTTTCTCAATAATTCCATCAACCTTGCCTACCTACCATTCAAATTTGGTTGGCTAAAAAACTATGTCAAACTAATATGATTATTAACAAGTGTAAGCCTTTTACCTAACAATTAATGGCTCCACATTTTTAGCATGGTATAGCTACAACTAACCCAATATCATAAACAACATCCAAAATTTGTCGCCATGACCATTGCCCCATGTCCATGGAGTTGCATAACCTCATACCCTTAACATGGAATGGGTTTCATGTCCAAAATTTATATTTTTATTAAAATACATAGATTACATTTTGTTTAAAATTTGGGTCCTCTGGCCACTTACTGTTGAATCATCGTATGTAAGCATATCACATAATAATCCTAAATTTGATTTAGGTAGGTCCTAAGGTTCTTCCTTAGGGTTAAGTGAGTTGGAGGTCGAGGGTTATATATCCGTCGAGGGTATAGTTCGAGGTGAAGCTTCGAGGTTCGAGCGACGAGTTCTCTTCTCTGTATAGGTTCGAGGTATAGAGAGGTTCGATTTCTCAGTTTCGTGCCCACCTCTTGTGAATGAGACTAGTTATGAAAGCTGGCTATCGACAATGAAAACAGGCTCTCACTAGGGGCTATGAGTGGCACTGACCTTAACGCTAGTGTCCATGAAACTGACCCTAGGGACTAAGACTATGTAACTTACTTATTAAGGCTTCAGCTCTCTCTATGGACGTATGAAGCTTACATGTACTAAGGCTATCGAAATAAGGCTACTACTTATTGCATGGACCTTAAGGCTGTTAAAATTGGCTCATATGCCTAGGCACACTAGCCGCACAATATATAACATGCCCATATAGACATTTTGGCCACGTATTGTAAATAACTATTCATGCAGACTTGCAATGTACATCGAGCTCACTAGCCTAAATAACAAATGCATATATATATATAATATATATTTATATATATATATATATATATATATTTATATATATATATATATATATATATATTTATATTTATTATATTATATATCATAAACATGAAAGGGTATTACAGAGTATAGAAGGGTATTAGAATTAGTATGACAACAATAGGCTATTAAATGTAAAGATTTATATTGGTTGAAGAAAAGGGTTGATCTACTATGAAATATTTTCAAAGGAGGTCCAAAGGAAGTTAAAGAAGGAGGTGGGTGCCTCCACTAAGGTCAGTTCCTCCATCAAGTTGGAGCCTAGAGAAAGTCAGATCTTGCTAATCATCGAGGTAGGTACCTCAATCTTGTTGTAGCCTAGAGAAAGTCAAAGCTTACTCATCATTGATGTTGGTTACTTAATTAGGGTGGAGCCTAGAGTAAGTCGAGTCTTGCTCATCATCGAGGTTGGTTCCTTAATTATGTTGTAGTGTAAAGTGAGTTTTTCCTTACACACTTTTGAGGTTGGACCCTCAATCAAGTTATAATCTACTACATGTAGCAACTTGCATATCTTGGGGGTGGGTTCTTGTCTCAAGTCATTGCCTGCAAATATGCGTATTTAATTGAAGAAGAATTTATGGTTTTCTACATAAAAGTTTGCATCTTTCCTGTTGAAGTGACGTGATTTGACCTTAAAAAATAATGCTACAACTTACATATATAATCATAAAAACAGATATGCAGTTGAAAAAACACATCATTTTATTAATAAAAAATTATTGACTATGCCTACAAATAGAATGGAAATAAGATAGCTCGGCTGATGGTAGCTTATCTCTGATAAGAGATGTGGTGGCTACATGCCTCTAAACTGAGCTACAATGAGGCTTAAGGTCCTTTTTATTATTGACAATAAGAGAAAACTATAAGCAAGAAAAACACTAACTCGAGAAGATGTAACACCAAGAGTTTATGGGCCTCGTTGGGGTTAGTTGGGAAACCAACTTCCCGAGGTCATAACTTGGTGATATTATTTTTGTTTGAGGTGTATGATACCTTATTGGAAACATATCTCTGAGGACTACAACTATATATGAAATTGCCTTGGTAATAACCAAAGGAATTTCACCAAAATAACATTGTTTAGGGCCTTAAAATGGCTCCAGAAGTTCAAGATGCCAAAAATAGTAAATTGTGATATAATTAAGGAAATTGAAAAACTAAAAAATCAATGGTGAGGGTGCAAGTGTAATAGGAGGGTGGCCACCAATATCCACGTGGATCAGTCCTCCACCCTTAGGAAGAAATGGTACCCATTGCATTGAGTTCCTCCATGAGATGAGGAAACGTCTACTAAACTTAGTCCCTGGTGAGCCATTTGCCTTGGTGAAGGAGTTGGCCTTCTTTGACAACTTGATATAATTGTATCCTCTATTTCCAAGCATTCTTGATTTGTCTATCCATGACTTGATCAATAGTGGCATGTCCCATGTAGTCCGTGTTGAGCTCCATTGGTGTCAGTTGTTCCGCAATGTTAGATGTGTCCAACAATGGTCGAAAGTATGGCCAAAGGTGATCTACATTGAACACTGAGTGCAAACCAAAGAATGGTGGGATGCTGAGATAGAAGTCATTGTCAATAATGGCCTTGGTGATGGTGTATGGCCCATATCGAAGCGAGTGAAGCTTGTGGTGGGGTCTAACAAGGTGCTTCTTCTTCAAATGTGTCCAAACTTCGTCGCCCACCTAGAACTTGTGTAGCACTCGATGTTGATGATGGCGTTTCTTGTACATATCATTGTCTTTGTCCAATACATCATCGACCTATTGGTGGATGTATTTAATGCGTTCAATGAAGTCGTTAGCCCTTTCATATTCGGGTATCACGTGAACCAAATGTACTTGAGTTGTTACAAATGGTATGGCCACATCAATGGAGCATAATGGTTGAAATCCCCACCCTACCTAAAAGGGGCTGTGGCATGTTGAGCTGTGGAGAGCTCTGATGTAGCTATCTTGGACATAGGGGAGACTTTCATCTTATGTGTGTGGATGCTTTGAGTTTTACATGCGTAGAATGTGTACAATATTCTTGTTGACAACCTTTGCTTGGCCATCAGTTTGGGGATGGAAATTTGTGGACTTAGTAAGTTTTGTATCCAACATTGACCAGAGACTTTACTAAAATTCACTCAGGAATTTGTTGTCTTGATCTGAGATAATGGACTGTGGGATCCGAAAGTGTACCCACACTCACTTAAGAAGATCTTAGCAGTGGCCTCTGCTGTGATACTCTTCTTGCAGGCCACCATGATCGCCATCTGAGAGAATCTATCAAAAACCATGAAATCACAATTGTTGTCATGCTTAGTAGAAGGAAGGTCTGACATATAATCCATGGAGACAGATTCCCAAGGCTAACTAGGAGTAGGTAGAGGATTATACAGGCCTTACTTCTTGATGGCCGATTTGGTAATGACATAAGTGGTGTAGGATCTAATGTACTTCCCAACATCATGACAAAGTTTCAACCAATAAAGATACTTCTGCAAGACTACCACTATTTTCGCTATTCCAAAATGTTCAGTGGCCCGACTCTAGTGTGCCTCCCAAATCATCTTGGCACGCTCACTTGAGGGAACACAGATGTATGCAAAGTGGCATAATAGTGCATCCTGAAGGTGAAAATTTGGAACTTGATTCCCTTCCATGAGTGTCTGGTATATGTTACCAAATTCTAGATCGCTCTTGTAAAGATGCGGGCGACTCGATGTCTCTTCCCCAGGGGAGTTGAGCATAGTGATTAGCGCCATGAGTAATGGGCAGTTGATGAAATCAACAACATTACTGGTGCTACCCTTCTTATAGTTAATGTTCAAATGGAACTATTGTAGATAGGCGGACCATTTTTTATGGCGTTCTTTGTATAGCTTCCCTTGCATATATATGAGCTATAGAGTTGGATGGTCTATCTGAATGACTGTTTCCTTCCCCAGAATTTAAAGCTTTCATCAACGAGAAGCCTGCACAAAGGAATACATTTCTTTGTCTTAAGTTGGGTACTTTCGTACAGTGTCTGAAAGTGTCTCACTATTGTAAAACACTAGATGGCCATGCTGAGTAACAACCACACCAATAGCATAGTTGGACACACCTGTCTCAATATCAAATGGTTGTTGTAGGTCTGGTATTGTGAGAAATGGTGAAAAATAGTGGTGATTCTTCAAACCGGAGAATGCTCATTGTTGGTTTCCGACCAAAAGAAATTTTCTTTCGGTCCACCCTTGGTGACTTGAATTAAAGGTTAAGTGATATGAGCGAACCCCAACACGAACCTACAGTAGAAATTAGCAAGACCCAAAAAGTTGCATAACTCTTTTAGAGTGGTTAGGGCTAGCAAATCTCGAATGACTTGTATCTTGGATGGGTCCACATGTACACCTACTCATCAAGAATGTAGAATAGATATTGAACTTGGGTCAGGCCAATGGTGCATTCCTCCAAGTTAGCATAAAGGTTGTGTTGCCGAAGGGTTTGAAGGACGTCGAATATGATGGAAGTGCTCTTCCCAACTCTAGTTGAAGATCAATATTTCATCTAAATACACAACCACAAATGCATTCGTGAAGGGTAACAACACATCCTCCATCAGTGTCATGAAGGTTGTAGGGGTGTTCGTTAATTCGAATGGCATGACCAAGCATTCGAAAAGGTCGTCCTTAGATTTGAAGGAAACCTTCCACAGATCAGAGGGTTTGATAGGCACCTAGTGATAACCTAACTTCAAGTCAATCTTGTTGAAATATTTTTCCCCCTTAAGTTGGTCTAGAAGGTCATCAATTCATGGGATTGGGTACCTATTCCAAATAGTGATCTTGTTCATCCCACAATAGTCAATACAGAGTCTCCATGTCCAATCCTTCTTCTGTATGAATATAATCATGCTCCCATAGGGTGATGATCTTGGCTTCATGTTCCCTTTCTGTTGTAGTTCCCATACCTTCCTCTTGATATAATAGTTCTCCATAACAGAGCATCGATAGATCGGTCCATTCGGTAGTGATGCGCCTAGGATTAGATTGATGGAGTGCTTAACCTGATAGTGGAAAGGTGCCCCTATGGGTAAGGAAAAAATATCCCTATACTCTTCCACAACCTTGTTCATCTATTGTTGTTGTGCAAAGGATCCCTTCTTGGAAGTCGTGGCCACAACCTTCTTCTTGCCTTGGGGGCGAATCATAAGAAAAACAAATTTCCTAGTCTAGGAAGTGATCTTACTGCATTGCTTTGTAGTGATTAAAGAGATGTTGGTAGGCAAGGTTACCTATAGCATCCTCTAAAACTTATTAGCCAAAGTAATAATCATAGAACGAGGTCTAGACTCATATACAATATCTCGTTTCCACAAGTATGGTCGTCCTAACAATACATAGGAAACTTCAAGAGGATCAACGTCACATAGTACCTCATTCGTGAAAGACTTGATGATGTATGGAAGGTAGTGCTACTGGCTAACGTGTAGATCTCGTCCTTGGTGAAGCCAACAAATGGTGTACGACTATGGATGTATTATAGTCTTTAGGCGCAGCTACTTCACAACCTTTGCTGAAATGAGGTTCTTTTGGCTCTCGATGTGAATAATAGACTACAATGGAGAACCCTTCACTCACATTTGTGAGTGGAAGAGACATTGCCCCTCCTCGGGATCTTCAGGCTCAATTTTTTGGATCTTTATGGTGTCCACGGTGACATTGGGCTCTTCATCAATGATCTACTTCCCTTTGTCAGTTCGTTTATCAGGTTCAAATTCAGAGTCAAAACCTATGTCTGATTCAGAATCCTTCAGTTTAGTCACCTGTGACTGCTTGGCCCAACACTCACTTGTATTATGAATGGATCTCTTATGGAAATCACACCATTTTTTGATGTCCTCCTTCAGATTCATGGTGTTATTCTTTGCTTGTGGATTCAACGGGTTCTCCTCGGTAGCCCCACCTTGGCTTGGTCCTTTGTTATGTTGTTCCGGGGTGCCTTTTCCTTGCTTTGGATTCGTAGATCCAAAGTCTCCCTTGTTCTATTTAAATTTCTACTCAATCTTTAGAGCATATTGATATGTTGTGTCGAGTGAGGAGATGTCTAGGAAATCCATCTCATCTTGGATGTACTTATGTAGACAATCGTGATACTTGAACACCAAATTCCACTCGGTAGGCTTGATACCCAGTTTTGTGCAAAGGGTATGTAAAGTATTTGGGAACTCTCGCATATCTTGGTCCCTTCCATGTCGTAGCATAGTCCACTTTATGTATTTATGTTCATAGCTCCCGACAGGGTAATAATGTTCCTTGATGGCGTCACAGAAAAAATTCCAAGTGGGTGCGACTGAAAACAACGAGGGTTCACTCTCATCCTTTTGTTCACAGTAGGTTTCCCGCCAATCCTTGACATGTGGGATGACTTTGAGAAGTGAAAAAGTAATATTTTCTCAATTAGAAAATTATTGAACTGAAAAATATCCTTCCAACAGATTTAACCATTTATCTATGACGTCTGCATATATGAGGCCTTCAAATATGGGAATATTGAAGTTAACTTGTAACTTAAAAGGAGTAACACCTCTAAAGTGGTTGTTGGATGAAGATGCATCACCTATGGGTAGTTGTTGCAAGATCTATGCAAGGTTATCCATCATTGCGTCTCTTTGTCACTCAAGGGCTTCCTCGAGCAACATTTTGAAAGGACCTCTTACGCCCTTGTATTTCGTTTCTTCTGCTATGGGAGGTTGATCCTGGAATGGCTCAATCAGATCGAGCCCTAACTCCTTATTCCGTGACCTCTTTAAGGACATGCAAACAAAAAAAAGAGAAAGAGAAGATTACTTTGATACCACTAATCCAAAATTAAACAAGAATGCTACAACTTATAGATATAATCATAAACACAAAGAAACAACATAAAAAAACTTCATTTGATTAATAGAAAAATACTCACTATGCTTACATGCATAATGGAAATAAGATAGCTTGGGTTATGGCACCTTATCTTCGAGAAGAGATGTGGCAACTACATGCCTTTAAACTAAGTTACAATGAGGCTCAAGGGCCTTTTTATTATTGAACAATAAGAGAAAACCCTAAACAACCAAAACCCTAACACGAGGATATGTAACATCAAGAGTTTATGGGCCTTGTTAGGGTTAGTTAGGCAACCAACTTCTTCGAGTCATAACTTGGTCATATTATCTCTATTTGATGCATATGATACCTCATTGAAAAGGTCTCTCTAAGGAGTACAATGACCGTTGTGATTGTCATCATAATTGCTAAAGGAATTTTTACAAAAAAAACATTGTTTAGGGCCTCAAAATGCCTCCGAAAGTTCAGCACCCAAAAAATTGCCAAAAATAGTAAACGTTGCTACAATTAAGAAAACTGAAAAAGTGAAAAAAATAATGGTGAGGGTCCAAGTGGAATAGGTTGGTGGCAACCAATCTCCACCTCAATCATGATGTCCTTTTCATGTATTCTTAATGAAATGCTACTTCCATGATGTATTGTTCTATTTATTGAGATACTATAAATGGTTATGAATATTGGTACATAATTATTCATTGACAAAAGTTGTGAAATTTTAAATTTTTTCTCACATTGGTCCACCCCCCTCTCAGTGAGATTTTTGTTCTAATAGTATGTTCAATTTCATGTTTGGCCCCTCAATTACTTTTGTTTGGTATCTAGAGGAGTTGAAAGTTGGGTTAGTTTCCTACTTGAATGAAACCAATACCCACTACTACCAGTATATCCTTTAAGTTCTTACTTATGCTCCTTTCGAAAGCATAGATGAATCGAGGGAAATCCACCTTGATCCTCCTTGCACATAAGTCTTTATTTTCATAGCTATCAGCAATTGAGCTCCCCTTAGGTGTTGGCCCCTCTATTTTTTTTATTTTTAAAAAATATTTTTGTTTACATTACTTAATATGTTTTAATATCCTTTTATGATCATTTCATTATGTCGGCAAGAGAATAAGTTAAACCTAACACATTAATGACTGGTTTATACAGTAATTCAAAAATTACTATATCTTGCATGTTATTCATAAATAGATTTCGAAAAATATTTCATATAATATTTTTTTTCTACGTTAAGACTAACCTAAGTACTCACGGGGGATTTGAACCGGTGACCTATCACAAGGAGTGCCTTAACAGCGCACCCATTCACCGTCAATCCAAAGCCCCGTGGGCATATTTCATATAATATTCAATACCTATGTATATTAGATATTTCTATATTAATGTACTTTGTCTTGGCTTTGGAATCACTTCCGTTAAACGTGATACAAACAAGGTATTAGAAAATCATTTCTAGGTTCTCTAGCGGGCCAATACTCGACAAATAAAAAAAATTGAATTTCTTTATTTCTCTTTCTTTAGATCTACCTTATTAGTAGTACCTATGCATTTTTTTCGTATGTATTAGAAGAATAAGGAATTATCAAACATTATTCCCACAACATCTCATGTCCTATTGTAGATACATGTTAATTTCTGTATGTCGTGAGATGAACAAGAAGGTGAATCCATGCACAGTAATTCTTGAAGAAAAAATTTCATGTAAAGAGAAGGAAAAGGAAAAGCTTACAATATAGAAATAAGTAGGGGCATGTTGAGTTATTGCATTTCTCATCGTTCAAAGCTCAGGTTTCTAAATTTTCATAATAATTACTTTGCTGGCTGATATTCTAGAATTACTCACCCAATAAAATTAAATTAACATTAATATAAAAATTAATGCCAATAACATTAATATTAAAATTAAGGTTAAGGTTACTATTATTAACGTTAGTGTAAATATGAAAATTTAATATGATTATGTACTTTGAATGGTTGTCATTAAGAATCAGTTAGGGTTCTGAACAGGTGTAACTATGACATGTTTAACCACAATTATTTGCAAGTCATTGATTTGGAATCTTGGTAGACTTGTCGTGGAAGAAAAGCTATGATTAGGAACTTATGAATCACGATGGAAAAAAAATGGTATGTAACACCGGATTTGGAGGAAAAAAAATATTAGTTTATCGCTTTTTGAAATATTTTATTGACAGAAGGCTACTTAATGTTGAACCACGATAGAAATGATGGTTTCATTAGAGATTCACGCTATGGAAGGAGTGTGTAAGACCTCAGGATGCATGCAAACTTGAATAATAAAATCGATCCATGAGAATTAATGAGGTTAGGCACAATATCATTAGGAGAAACTGGCACGACCGTAAGCTATATTCCATTCTGATTCGCTATAGATTTCTTTGGGAGGACTTCGTGGTTCTTGTGTGCAAAGAGAGATAGAGTCAAACATATTTCTTTGGAAATATTTCATTGTTCATGTGCCTAGAGGTAGGGAAAAATTATCTGTGGCTTTATTGCTGATATCATTTGAAGATGTTTTTTCATCAAAATCTATTTCAATTTTGGGGTTCACTTGAGATCATTCAAGGATTTAGTTGGAAAATTTATTTTAATCACGGCATTTATTTGTGATGTCATTCGAAGGTTTATTTTTGTACGGTGGCTTTTTTAGGTTTCATTAAATGTTTTATCTCCAATAAAAAATTGATTTTATCTAGTGTTTATTGGAGGTCTCATTCAAGGGTTTCCATTATAGGGTTTGTTGGAGGTATGATCAAAAGGTCTATTTGGTGAAGTCTTTTTATGAATGATTAGCCTTGTAGTAAATTCTAGTTTGATGCAACGAGGGTTTGCAAAGTTGTTATGTGTAACTAAATGGTGCTCACCATTTCATGTTGGATACATTAGGTTTCCCTGATATTAGTTGTGGGGTTTGTTTAACGTATGCCTAGAAGGTCTATATAATAATAGGTCTATATAGTAATATAACATTTTCCTAGAAGTTTAAGTCATTTTTTACATGATTAGTACTTTCCTTAGGATGCTTTGGTAAACCTTCATGTCTAATTATGAATAACCATGTTTTTTTATAATTATATGCATTTATGTGATGCATGTGATGCATGGATAAATATAAATGTATTTATAATTACATATATTTATTTAATGTAAGTAAAATATCGATAAATAGACATGCTATAATATTTATGCATTTTATTAATGTATATGAGATGTGGATAAATAGAAATGGTTTCTCTATAATGTATCTAAGAGATAAACAAAAACAATAGCTAGATTTTATAGTATTTGTAGTAACAAGGTTAATTGTAGTACATGTTGGTAAACATGGTTTTATATTGCAAGGAAGAAGTCGGTTGACACCATGCTTTTTTCACAAGAAAAATATGAATAAGAATTATTAACATGTGTTTGTGGATTTACACCCATGGTTTTATATTTCGTTAAATAAACTAATAATATGATTTGAAGATGGTATTTAAGGTGTTAAATAGTTATGGTCATGGTTTTACATTTTGTTAAATACAATAATAATATGATCTGAAAATGGTGTCTATGGTGTTAAATAGTTATGGTCGTACTTAATGATTCATGTAAAAGTAAAATAATAGATGTGACTTTTACTTGTATGAAAAGATGTACAAACCATAGAAGATTACTAGCAATCATGACATAAAAACATTAGCCTGTAGCAATTCAATATTTTGGTTTTTATAAATTGATATTTCATGTAATCATGATGCCACAATTTCACTAATGAGAGTTGTTGCAAGAAAGAACCATGACTTATCTAAACAATGGATTGATCATTTCTAAATTAATAGTTTGAGAAATAACGGGAAGATGGATTATAACTAATGTTATTATAGGAAATAAGGTTTCTATGCATAAGTATTGTTACATGCAAAGTGAAGGCTTGTCAAACACCATTTACAAGGTGTAAATTACAACAGCAAACAACCATGTCATGAAAACATTGTTCTTGAAGAACTATTGGGTAAAGTTTAGTGACAAACATGATATCATGTTTAATATAATTTCCTCTAGTTAATTATGTTTGAACTAAATATTATGCTTATTTTGTAAAATTTTAATAATTGGTAATGGATGGACTCCTTCGCTATCATTTTGCTATCATTTTGTGAGGGGCAAACTCCCTCATTAAACATTTAACAAAATAAAAATTTGATGGTTTTTCCCTTCAAGGTTTTAAGCTTATACCAGTGTTTGTTTCCGTGTTTTCCTATTTTGTTGTCTTAATGGTATTTTTACCTTGCATGACGTTCAAATTTACATCATTCAATGTGTTATTAACAAGCCTTATTAAATGAATGATGTTAGTGATGCAATGTTGTAGAAAAAAGCATTATATTAACAAGTTGGAATAATAATTATTACTTTACGAGATTTTTTATTCCTTTCCTAAGGTTACCTCACTTAATGATCATGATTATATCATTTCATTACCTGGTAGGGATTATGTGAAAAGTAATCTCGTAATATTACATTCTAGTAAAACTAATAAAAATTTCTATTGATAGGTATACAATTACTAATAATAATGTAAGTAACGTTAATAGGGTGTATTATTGTTTATTTATGTGTTTTGTGGTTTATTAATAATATTAATTTATATATTAATAATATATTAATATAGATATTAATATATTATGTTATACATTAACATATTAATCTTTACGTTACCACAGGTGAATTATGATTGACTTGGTCAAAAATGGTCAACATGGAAGTCATGTTTAGTGATGATTAACCATAGTCATTATTTTCAACATGCTTATCATTACCTATAAACATCATGCCCAAAATATTGATAATCAACCTTTGTGAATCATATTCAACTATAGCCAATTGACCATAGTCAAGTCATATTCAATCTTATTTAACCATGATTAACCATAGTCAAGGTTTAATAATATTAATAATAATTTTAGAGTATTTCCAATAATCCAACCATATTCAACCTTGTCAAACTAATTTCACTATGATCAACCATATACAACAACTCTAATCCAAAATTAATGTTAATATTGTTATGTGAAAAATAAATATCAATATCCTAATGTATCAAACGAAAACAATATCTCAATATATTCAACAAAAATTAATACCATAATGTGATAAAAGAAAATGGAATATATTCTAAAAAATTAATACCAGAATGTGACGAAAGAAAATGGAACATATTCGACAAAAATTGATACAGAAAATGATGAAAGAAAATGGACATCATATCTGATAAGAAATTTTCAAAATATGAAAAACAAAAGAGCAACGGCGACATGAATATTGAGATTATTGATTAAATTAAAAATAGTATTAAATTAAACTAATTAATCATATTAATCATATTATTATTAATATAGAATCCGGGATGTCCTATGGTTCATGTTGGGTAGAATTCCAAAAGATGTGATTTAACCATAATATGTATATTTTTGAATAAGTATATAATTTTTTCGAAATAAAATAAGAATGATTTTGATATACATTATCTTATTTTTTGTGTGAGAAATATAAAACGAAAAACAGCTTTGATATACATTATATTTTTTATATTTCAGTGATATTTTTGTTATATTTTAGCTATCTTTTCATACGGTAAATATATCACTATACAATATAAGACACTACACTAAACTATGTTATAATGTTTATAAATAGAAATAAATTGAAGATGACAAAAATAGAGTGTTTAAATTCTGAAATGCTTTTTTTTCATATTATTATTCTTGGTTATTTAAATTATACTTTTAAATAAATTTGTTATTGAAATGTTTAAATGACTCACTCAGTGTCATATACATCCATTAGATTTAAATGACTTATCCATTAGATTTAGATATCATAATTTAGTACTTGTATTTTGAATTTCCTGATACTTGCATCTAGTCTATTTGACATTAATTTGATTGTTTGTAATATATGATTCAACATGCATTCCCAGTGACCACTTTAAACAGTTTCGTTTTTATTCTTTGTACGCAGGAAAGTGTCGTTTCACTCTGTAAAATTAGCTACTCAAACTTATAGAGTGATGTGTGGGGTTTTGTTAGGTTAAAGTTACACGGTCAAGGTCTAAATCTCATTAAGTATAGTATCTTGCTATAGTGTACAGCTCAAAGAGTAAATTTTCCTTATCTCAACTCTCTTGCAGTAGTCCAAACTTCGTTAGGTTCCGATTTAGAACGTAAAATATTTAGAAAGGCGTTGAATGAAAAATATAAAGAAAGTTTGTTTCATGTTAGAACTTCGCTGAATGTTGTAATTATAACCCACAAAAAAATAGGTGTTAAATCGAGTTTATACGAGCACAGGGTAGTTATTCGATTGCTAGCACCTTAGATTGTATTGCAATGAACCATATTAAACATGAATGTATGACAGTATATCTTGAATCTGGGCTTTGAAAATAAAATAAAATAAAAATAAATGAAGGTAACTCTTATGGGCGGTTTTAAAGAAGGCTTAGAGTACATCTTAATTTTTATTATAAAAGATAATAAACTTTAGTTGCTCATGATAAATATTGACAAGGAATTGCAAGAAGAGATTATAATGGTTTAAATATCTACTCTCAGCTTAAGGTTAACACTGCATATCATTCTGATGTGACTACATGCTGTACAGTTACCTTCCCCGTCCCATTAATTTGGATACATAACCCTATATTATAAATTATAAAACTTCTGATAACGTTTAAATTTTAAATAATCATCTATTATATATTAAGTAAAATATTTATGTAATCTTGATACATATTTATATATCCAACGAATTATAAACCTTTAGTTAAATATAGTATTTTACCAATAAATATTTAAATACACATTTATTGTTCGTTAATTACAATATATATATAACTTCTAACCATAACCATATATGCAATACATTATATACTCTCTTATTCTCCTTGCATTCCGCAGATATCGCAAACTCATATCATTTTATGTTTAACAAAAAAATTGAAATTTATCATTTTTTATTAATAATTTGATTTATTTATCTTAAAGTTGAATAACTATTATTGTGTAATCATTATCAATATGTAAATTGGATTGATCTTTTTGGTCAAACTCATATCATTTTAGGTTAAGAAAAATGAAATTTATCATTTTTAATTAATAATTTGATTTAAAAGTTGAATACCTCTTCTTGTGTCATCATTATCAATATGTGACCAACTGTAACATTAAAAACAGTACACCTGTACCATCCCAGTCTTGATTGAGTTAATGAAGGTACCATCAAAATTTATTTTATCTCAAGCAAAATGCGTTGCATTTTGCTTAGGTTAATAAGAGCATTCAACAAATTGCAAAGCATAAAAATGAATTGGACTACCAACGACGATTAACTCACAGTGACGTCTCAGCTACCCACTGATATCTGTAGAAATTCCCGCATGCATTCCTCCTGCCACGACCGAGCCATTGTTTAAGTCGGATGACAATTGGCTTACAGTGGCCAGTGTCTGCAACATTTTCTTGGCGGCAACAATAAATTCTTGACGTTCCAAATCAAAGATGAACGTACCAATCTAGGTGATAGTGGTACTAGTGTAACAAAGAACGTTCTAGATAAGTTTTAAGAATAATGAGTAAGTTTTAAGAATAATGAGTTTTTATGAAAGTGTTTGATAAATTTAAATTTATAAAAGACAAAAAAAATATCGTTATTTTGGATTTTATGAAAAATGTAATAAAGTTTATTCTTTCTGTTCCAAAAGAGCTTTAGAAGGTTGAAGTTTTAATTATTAGAGTTCATAAGAGATCATATGTTGAAGATTTTGTTTCAAGAATTTAAACATGAAAATCGTAAAAAAGTATGTAATTTTTCTAAAAGATATTTAGGATTTTTCAAAATTCATATAAAATCTTGATAAGGTTATTTAACTTTGTAAAATAATCCTGAATTGTAATCCTGAATTGTGGTGTTACAAAATTTAAATAATATAAATAGATGATAATTTTAAATTCATTGGCTCTTGTGAGTTGAGGTTTTTGAAATCATGATTCGAAGTCATGTTTTCAGAGTCATAATACTAATAAAAATGAAAATGAAACAGATTGATAAGAGAAATTTATAGTTAAGAAAAAAAATAAAAATTGTTTTTGAAATCATGATTCGAAGTCATGTTTTCAGAGTCATAATACTAATAAAAATGAAAATGAAAGAGATTGATAAGATAAATTTATAGTTAAGAAAAAGAAAATAAAAAATTATGTTTTAAGTAATGTTTCTCTATCATGTAATCGTTATTGTGAGTTTTTAGGTGTTATTTTAGAAGTGGTTAATTCTTATGTAAGGTAATGAATTGGAGTAAAATGAATTGGATTGAGTGTCAGTCCGTGTAATTTCCTGGATATATAATGGTTGAAATGAGTAATATTACGGTATGATATTTTTGTCGTGTAAAAACACACTTTGTTCTATTTTTCTAATATTATATGAGAAGCATAAGAGAGTTCAATTCATTATGCGATTGCTTCCTCTATTTATTTTGTTTATGCAGCATTGAGTCTTCCTATTTCGCTGCCCGGCGTAGGAATCAAATCATGAGCGAACAAAGGCTCGGATCATTCTCTTCGACTAGAGATTTCTGTATCTGAATACAGGAGTCTTTGACCGGGCCAACTCTCTCGTCGTAATAAGAGAATATCATTCGAGCAAGTAGTTGCATGGGTTGTTCAAGATCTATTGTTGTGAAGGCCTAACTGTTGTCTGATTTATCTGTTCAACGTGATCTGTGTGGACTCACATTCATTGTACCACAAAATGGAATCAAGATCCACAATGTAAGAGTTTAGATCTATCATTTTAGCATCCGTTGGAAATAAAGAGACACTTCTTGTTGCACTCTTTTTTTTTCTTGTCGCATTCTTTAATTCCTCTTGAAGCAACTACCTATGACCAAGTTGAATCCAGTCAACACCGTAGGACGTCAATAATCGTTGGCAGATCGTGGCGGATAATATTTGAGCTCATTTCATCGGATCTTATTTAAACATAGGACGGAGAGAAGATGTCAATAAGAATTCAAATCTTCGCGCATGAAGATATTTGATTCATCCTTCATTGATTTAAAGAAAATATAAATTGTTCCGTGGTGGAAGAAATACCTGATTCACTCAAATCTCAAATGTCGATGCTCCTAAGGAATATCGTCCTAGATGCTCTATGACGTGTCTTCAGAACAAAAACGTTTTTATGTTATCGTCCACAGTTTCTGTGTGGGGGCCCTCGACGCAAAAACTAGGCGGAGGGGTCGTCTCCAGCGACTCCCTGCACGTAGATCCTTGCAGTGTGATGTTGCAGAACCGATCCACCGTGTCTTCCATATGGCGTTTTCCAATCCACACCGAAGACTGCAACGCTTTGTAGCTTCGATGTCAAGGAAGAATACGGTTCCAACAAGGTTATGGCGTGATCAAACCCCAACTGATCTTTCATTGCCTGCGTGGAGTAAATATGACAGATCAATGAGCTGAAGATTTTGGGAGGCTGTTGGGTGTTTTACTACTGCAGAAACATTGGTTGAGGTGATTGTTTTATTAAATTTAGTATGGATGGTGTGTTTGTTTGTGGTGTGAGTTGAAGTAGCTTTTTATTTAGATTATAAAAGGGGTTGGTGATTCAAAGCCCAGTGTCTATATTGGTTATGAAAAGGGTTTGTGCCTCTTAAAATGGAAGCCTAGGTGTCCAAAACATCAATTATTGTAACATCAAGATTTTTGATCAATTTCTGAACACATTCGGTATCTAGACCTCCATTCGAGCAACTCATGGATAACTGAAAGAAAAATATCTGACAAAAGGTGATTGTACCATAGGATGGTACCAGCTGAGGTGTCATTGTTGTTGATCTTGCAAAGTTCATCAACCAATGGTCAGAGGAGGTTATGTTTTAAATGGAGGTAAGTGACAACTCGAAGATGTGCTCGTAAAAGAACAAAATTTGCTAGATTCTAGACTCCATGCGAGTGTTGATGAAGACCACTCAAACATACATTATCTTTGTTGTTGTAATATGTGTTTTCAATGTTGTTGGTGCAGGTCCCGGCATATAACCATCCTTAGTCAAATTGATGCCAAGTAACACCCGCACATATACCCATAGTATGCATTCATCAATAATGCATCTACAATTGTCCCAGGATATTTAACTCAATGAAGGAGTCAAATCTACAAACCATAAATAGTCAAGTGGCCCTCTTACACAGTTCCTTTATAGCATAACTTCAATCACCCTACTGTAACCCTCTATCGGGATTATATGAACCCTTCATTGGCGCTATTTCTTATTGAAACCCATTTAGAAAAGAAAACGCTACTAAAACATACCTCTATGCTTTAAGTATGGCATCAACACATATCTCAATGCTAACCTCATCGCAATTAGCCATTGTAATGTCAAACGGTCATATACACATAAGTCATCACCCCTCCTCTTACGCCGATATGACTATCGGATCGCTAACACATTCCATTTAAGCCTTAAAAAGGCACGCAACACTTTATCATAATATAAAGGAAATACATGGAAATTTCGCTCCGCACATATATTCCGGATTTTGAATTTTATAGGTTGAATCTATATATCATCGGGTTTGGTTCATCACTAGGTCTTCGCCACGTCACTCATTCAATCTCCAAAAATCCCGACACCCGATCGCTGATATACCACTCTCAGCGATATTGCAACATTCATAACCCGCTGACACTTGTCACCTCCGATTGGCGATATGCGATTTAATCATGACCGTTGATCTAGCCACGATCCAATGGTTTGTGATTGATCACTACTCACTCTTTGGAATTCTCCAAGGCTCATTCCGATCACGTTAAAAGGATCTTCTGCCAATGTGATTTCATCACAACCATTGATCTATAAGATCTAACGGCCGCTAACCATCACTTGAACTTCTCCGTTTATTCCTTTTAGCTGGAATTTCTTCGCGTTTTCTTCAATTTCTCTCTCAGTGTTTGAGTTTCTTCAAAGGATTTTTTCCTTCTGTTTTCGTTGCACGACTATGGTTCACTTCTCCATTCTTCTCTTTACTTATGTTTTCACTATCTTCTGAGTGTTTATTTATGGGTTTCTGTCTCGCCCAATTTCACTTTGTTGTTATGTTCGAATGGTCCTCAATGTCTCTTCTGCATGTTCCGCAGAACTCTTGATGCACACCTCATGTAACGGAACCTATGAGTTCAATTCATAATTCATCACTAACATGCAATTCACACTCTATTGAGACATTCAGAAACAACTCTGTATATATATTAATGTAAAAGACAGATTACATTTGAGACTCTTTGGTCTCGCACAGGCCCAATGCGCAACATTTGTGGCCTCTCCCTAATGAACGTGTGGGTTTGCTATTTAAAAAAATGCATTGGATTGGATCATTGGAGGATCCGATCACCCTTTTAACAAAAGCCCTAAAGCTCTATGCATACATACATATGTGGCAGATAAGTGTCCTTGAGACTTTATCCATTCCATCTTTTTCCTCTGCTTCAAAACAAAAAAGTCTTCTTATCAACTCAATGGTCCATATGTACTCTAATTAATTCGTATAAGCTCTCTCTTGCTCCTAGAGAGTTGGATTTGACTTCTTCCATTCATGTTCTCATTTATTTATTTTTAGAGCATTTACATCATATTCTCCCATTATCTAATTAAATCACACTTAAAGGCCTAAATATTGCATTAACTTGATACTTAGGAAAACTATTTCCTAAAATGCATGACCCCCTATGTCTACTATTTACAATGATTTTCTTTGGGTTGAATGCTCCTGCATCAAACTCCCAAAGTAGGAAATATTCATTATCTCCTCATCATGTGTCTTTTCGTATTTGTCCTCCTGGATCCCACACTTTGTTCTCTAATTGTCTAGATGCCTTGTACCTTTGTTGTTGTTATATATCCACTGCCTTTTGCTCCATGTTCTTCTTCCTGTCAATTAGCTTCAAACTCTGATTGATCATTCTTCCTGTTGCTACCATTCTCCTCCATTTGAACTACTGCATCACCAACAATCATATTTCTTCAATTTCTATGTCCATCATATCTTTGGGCTAGTCCATCTTCTGCTCCTTACTTCTTTCTCTTTCTTTTAGGTCACTGTTGTTGTCTTCTATGCTAACTCCTGCTTGGCTTGCTGCAATTTTTGCTTTACTTACTGCCTCCTTATCATCCTTACCCTCTTTCATAATTAAAACATGATTGTTCAACATTTTCTCTAGCAAATTAATGTCTCTGTTCCATGCATTGATTTCTTCCACAGAATCTCCTTCTTCCATCTTTATTTGGCTGTCCATTTGTGCCAAATCTTCTCCAGAATTTGCAACAAGACCTACACACTCAAATCACTTGTTAAAATTAAAAACATGAGGTTGTTGTGCCTTAACTTCCTTTTGCAACAGTTCAGTTTTCTGCTCTTTTTTCTCCTTCTACTTTGTCAACACATTAGTACGCGGATTCGAATTCTCAGTAGAATTGATGAGACTTTCAATTAGTCTCTCTTCCACGCCATCGGTTCTAATGATGTCTTTCTTTTTGGGTTTAGAGTAGTGAATTTCTCCTTCCTTAACCTACTGCTGGTTATCTTCACTTTCAAATTGTTTGATTCCTACTACCTCTTTACCATTTTCAAATAATCTCTACTCAATCTCTCTCATCACATACTCATACTCATTCATGTTTTTTAATGAACATGCAAACAAATTATTGCATCTTCCTATCTCCATGCCTACTTGAGACACATCTTCTTCGTCAGAAACTGTAACTGCAGCTTCTGTTCTACCGTCAGGTTCTCTCATCAGTTTCTCCAGCAGCTTAATCTCCTCTTCACACTTAGCAAGCACTTCATCACAGTGCTCTCTTCTTCCAACTTCATCCTTTACATGCTATGTTACAGTATTAAAATATTGTCTTCCTTTGACCCTTGTACTCTCAAGGTATTTCTATTGTAACAAATCACTACTTCCCTCATTCAAGAGGTCTCCTTCATCATACTCTGTTCTCCTAGAGTACTCCTCCAAACTTTCGACATCTTCAAAAGAATGTCCATCCTCTTCAAAACACTCTTTGGTTAAATCCCTTGCATAGGGTTTCTCCTTAACATCTTTTCGTACATGTCCTTCTTCCCTACTGTCTGTCTTAACAGTTTCCATGGCTATCTCCATTGTGCCTATCATCATAGTGAATTGATGATCCTTTACTATGTTTCCAACTAAAATAGTCTCTTCCTCAAGTTTTTCTTCAGTCCCTTGTTGTTCTAAATCCTTCAGATGATTTAGAAATTTTGTGATTTTCTCCTTTTCAATATCTTCAAGGCCTTCACTTGGTTGCTTGATACCTTTCTCTAGTTGAATATGAGATCTATCTATCTCATCTTTTTCCAAAACATAATTTAGATTCTACTAGTCTTTTTCCTTCTTCATGACAATATCAACCAATTTTCCTTCACCTACAAACATACATAAATTGTCATATTTAAAATCATCAGACCTTTTGGCCTCACTTGAAGTTTTAGTCTTCAAGTCTTCATCTTCACTCTCTCCCAGAAATTGTCCTTGTTGTGGTTCACAAATGGATTCTTCCATTTCTAACTCGACTTTCTTGAGTTTTTCCTTTAGCCACATTGATTTTGATGTAGCCTTCTTTGCATCTCATGCCATTCTACTGGCTTCTTCCTCAAGGCCTAACCTAGTCTCTGGCTTTCCTCAAGCATTCTCCTTAATGCATTGAGTTGTTCTTTCAATTCAGCAACTTCTTTGTCAATATCTTCTTGACTCATCCTCTTGCCATTTGCTTTGGCATCCTCTTTCTTATATCCTCTACTGTGGCTTCTCTTTGAACCTCTGCTATGACTATCAGTAGTCATCTTCTTCTCTTCATGACCTCCTTTGTAACAAGCCTCTGCAGTAGTTAGTCCTCCTAGCTGCAATATTACCTCACTAAGCTATCCTCACTCAGTATTTTGATAAGCATGGGTCCTTTGTCTGGAAACTTCTCTTCTTCATGAGCAACACCTTTGCTCCTTCTAGGCTTCTGCGATCTCTTACTCTCTCTTGAGAACACTTCAGTTTTCCTCTCTATCCAATCTCTTGTTGGATTCTTCAGGTTCACTACCACTTTTCTATCAGAGTATTCTCCTTACTTTGTCTTCAAGAACTCACCTCATTCTTCTCTCGCAGCTTCCTTCGCTGTCACCTGTGCATTAATATATAGAAACACACATTCTCAATTTAGAATAGAACATAACATATTACCTCTCCTTCAAGACCTCAGCATGATCTTCTTTCACCCATTCTTCTGCACTTTGAATGGCTTGCCCTCTAGTTGGATTCCAAGTCCTCTTTCCTTCGAAACATCCATTAAGCAATCTTTCCTTCTCCTTCCTTCCAGGAATCCTCTGTTCCTATTTACTGAAAGCCTCTACTGGAATACTACAACCTTCCAAAACTTCGAAAGTTCCCCATACATATTACAAATCTGTTGTGATACCACCAATGGTGCAAGTCCCAGCATATACGCATCCTTAGTCAATCGGATGCCAGGTAACACCCACACATACACCCACAATATGCATTCATCAATAATGCATCTACAACTATCCCAAGATATTTAACTCAACGAAGGAGTCAAATCTACAGACCATAAATGATCAAGTGGCCCTCTTACACAGTTCCTTTATAACAGAACTTCAATCACCCTATTGTAACCCTCTATCGGGATTATATGAACCCTTCATTCGCGTTATTTCCTATTGAAACCCATTTACAAAGGAAAACGCTACTAAAACATAACTCTCTGCTTTAAGTACGGAATCGACACATATTTCGAGGCTAACCTTGTTGCAATCGATCATCGTAATGTCCAATCGTCATATACACATCAGCCATCACCCCTCCTCTGACCCCGATATGACTATCGGATCGATAACACATGCCATTTAAGCCTTAAAAGGCTCACAACACTTTATCATAATATAAAGGAAATACATGGAAATTTCACTCGGCACATATAATCCAGACATTAAATTATATAGGCTGAGTCTATATATCATTAGGCCCAGTTCATCATTGGCTCTCTGCCGCGTCACTCCTCTCGTCTTTGAAAATCTCGATGTACAATCATCAATATATCGCTCTCAGCGATATCACAACATTCATAACCCGCTGACCCTCGTCACCTTCGATCGCCGATATGAGATTTAATTGTGACCGTTGATCTGACCACGATCCAATGGTATGCCATTAACCATTGCTTCCTCTTCGCAATTCTCCAAGGTTCATTCTGATCACGTTAAAGGGGTCTTCTGCCAATATGATTTCATCATGACCGTTGACCTATAAGATCTAACAGCTGCTAGCTATTACTTGCACTTCTCCCTTTATTCCTTTTACTTGAAATTTCTTCGCATTTTCTTCAATTTCTCTCTTTGTACGTGATTTTTTTTAAAAGCTACCGTCCTTGTTGTTTCCACTGTGCAAATATGGTTCACTTCTCCACTCTTTTATTTGCTTATGTTTTCACTATCTTCTGAGCATTTCTTTATGGGTTTTTGTCTCGCCCAATTTCACTTTGTTGTTCTGTTCAAACGGTCCTCAATGTTTCCTCTGCATGTTCCATAGAACTTTCCCTGCTTACCTCATGTAATAGAACCTATGAGTTCAATTCATAATTCATCACAAACACACAATTAACACTCTATTGAGACATTCAAAAATAACTCTATATATATGTTAATGTAAAAGACAAATTACATTTGAGACTCTTTGGTCTCGCACAGGCCCAATTCTCAACATTAGTGGCCTCTCTCTATTGAACGCGCAGGTTCACTATTTAAAAGAATGCATTGGATTGGAACATTGTTGAATTCGATTAGCCTTTTAACAAAAACCCTAAAGTTCTTTGCATGCATACATATGTGGCAGATAAGTCTCCTTGATGCTTTATCCATTCCATCTTTTTCCTCTGCTTTAAAATAGAAAAGTCTTCTTATGAGCTCAATGGTCCATATCTACTCTAATTAATTCTTTTAAGTGTTCTCTTGCTCCTAGAGAGTTGGATTTGACTTTTACAATTCATGTTCTCATTTATTTATTTTGAGAGCATTTACATATTCTCCCATTATCTAATTAAATCACACTTAAAAGCCTAAATATTGCATTAACTTGATACTTAGGAAAACTATTTCCTAAAATGCATGACTCCCTGTGTCTACTATTTACAATGATTTTCCTTGGGCTGAATGTTCTTGCATCAGTTGTCCATGTAACCATTAGGGGAGGGTGTTGGATGTAATGCTCCCATGTCATGTGTAGTTGTTGATTCTCATGTAATGAGTCGAAGTCATTATCCAGAGGTGGGAGGTGTGGATTTTAGTGTATAATTTCCTATATATGTAATTGTTGAAATGAATAATTTTATAGTATAAGATTTGTGTTGTACAAAATCACTCTTTATTCTATTTTTCTAATAGTTCAATTACAAAAGTCATTTTACTCTAATCAAAAAATTAATTTCTTCACACTTTAAATTTACATATGAATAAAATTAATTAAATTACAATTACAATTAATGAATATATAATCAATCAATATATTAAATCAAACTAAAATAATAAAACCATTTATAAATATATAATTGAAATTAATCAATTCCATATTTTAAAATCAAGAATAAAATGTAAAATAATTCCATATATTAAAATAAAAATAAAATGTAAAACAATCCAATATTAAAATATGTTGTTAAAAAATTCTTAAATGCTCAGTTATCTATTAATTTTCTATTAACTTATTTTTTAAAATAAACCTGATGTGACCTCAATTTTCCCAAACTTAAAATAATAACTAAAAAAAATGCCAACTATATCACCTTGTGGCATATAACCTTTAAACATTTAATATTTAAAAAATAATTTTCGGAGAATAACATTTACATTGTATCTAAATAACAATATTTAAATAATAATTTACCCAATCCCACAGTTTCGATCACCTCTCTACGTACACGGCGTTTGCATAGCCCCTACACTAGCGTTCTTTATGTCTAGCGATCATCCAGATTATCCGACATCATTTGCAGATATAGCATATCAGTACTCAGCAAGGCCTACGGATGTATGCGTTCAGCCTCAGGACAGCCCTTTCATTTACCTTCCATGCACAACGCATTCAGCCTCGCATACAGCGGTCCGCAGCAGAATAAACAATACAGTAAGCTGCATTATCATACCTTGGTGCCTTCCAGATCACGGACACAGTCTATCACCAACACAGCATGGCTCATCCAGCAGCTTGCCAGAGTTCAAGAGCACCAGCACACCGTTTCCATGGACTACAATATACATCTACACCCTGCACTTCACAGTTCATTATGGACAGACAGTCTCATCTCGAGGAGTTTTTGACATATCTTTCAACATCTTTCTTTTCTATGGTTTCATTCCTCTCCCTATCCCTTATTGTCGGGAATCTGACATTTTGAACTCACTGTAGTTCAATTAATTATAAGATCCAGTAGGCGCAGTTGACATTTTGAACCCAATTCTGTCTGATGGATGGACAGATTAAGCTCAAGCTAGCCTGGCAGTGATAGCAGAAGATTAAGCGCCATTAGAAAACCTCTCTAGCAGTGCAGTGTGACCACCATTATTAGTTCTAAGCAGTTTCTTATTCTATTGACCGAATGAAAGGAGCAGCGCAGCCAGCTTTAACAACCAAGCAGCTTTATAAGATCTAGAGTAGTCTACCCAGTAGAGGAGAGTAAGAAGCCAGGGTATAGGCACCCGCAGTTGATCTAGTTAAACCAGCTGTGGAATTGTTGAGATTTTGCTGTTTGAGTCAAATACCCAAAAATCTCTGAAGGATGACAACAATAGGGAATCAGTTCCTAGATTAGCTCCAAGTTGTTGGGAGGGAGTTAATGCCTCCTATATTTGATGTGAGGGAGTTATGAGGTTGTTAGATTCTCTATTCTATATAATAGGCAACCATTCGGATGGTTTGCTAAGAGAGTGTGTGGATTTCTTGATGTAATCTCCAATTTATTTAATATATTCCTGATGCCTATGTTTGGTGGACGTAGCCCAGATTGGTTGGGTGAACCACGTTAAAAAGCTGTGTTCTATGTGTTTGATCTTCTGCTGTGTTAATTGTGTGTTTCATTTAAATTGATGTGGCTGAATTCCAACAATTGGTATCAGAGCATGTTGGAGGTGAGGTGCTGGAGGAGCTGCACAATTTGGAGATGGAGCGCTGGTGTTGCTGGTTGCTGAAATTGATTGCTGTTGGTGCTGGTGTGCTGAGTGGTTGCTGGTTGCTGGAGGCCAAGAACATTGATTCGCTGTTCCTTTTTTGCTGATGCGTGGAGCGGATACCTGGAGCTGTTTGATTGTTGGCAGCACTCAGAGCCGTGGAGCAGGCTGGACCTGTGCGTGGAGCTGTGGGTAAATCATTGCTGGCTAATTATACCGGGTAATTTTTTTTTTAAATCGCTGGTGTTTATACAATTGCTGGTGCGTTCCTATTTCGTTGGTCCAACAATTGGTATTTAAAAAAAACAAAAAATAGCGTGCGTGGGTATGATTTACAACTGCCTTAACAGTCAGCGTGGGTTTGAGATTAAAAACAGCATGGTTTTAATTTAAAACTGCGCGGATATATATGTTTACAACAGCACCGATATATGTGCCCATAGGTTGATACATATGTTTTTATAAACCAGCGTACATATATATAATGCAAACATCCACCGTATTGAAAAATGAGTGTTTGCCATATATGGTTATGATATATGTTTAAACAAGTTAACGCATATGGTTATGTATGGGTGGTGGTAAACTCGCCATATATAAGTTATGGTTATTATATATGTTTAAACAAGTTAACACATATGGTTATGTATGGGTGGTGGTAAACGCATGGTGGTGGTAATAAGTTAAATGATGAACGTATGCGGTGGTTTTTTATGCCATTAAACAAAAAGGGAGTTATAAGGGATATTGAAGTTTTTTTTTTTTTTTTCAAGGATTTATATATATATTTTTTTAATGGCATAAGTACAAAGGCACAGTCAGTTTTTTGTGTACAATTTTTAAAGGCATAGGCAGTTTTTTGTTGAGTAAAAACAAAGGCATTGGCAATTTTTTTTTTTGCGTTGAGTAAAAACAAAGGCATTGGCAATTTTTTTTTTTGCTGGTTGGATATTGGAGATTATTGTTTTTTGTTGATACAAGATGGCCAAAAATCAAAGTGTCCGGTTCGAAATTGAGAAATTCAATGGTAAGAATAATTTTGAGATCTGGAAGGTGAAGATGCACGATCTGCTGGTTCAACAAGGTGTGGCGAAAGCACTATTGGGGAAAAACAAAAGACCTGCTTCCATGACGGAGGATGAATGGGATGAGATGGATGCTAGAGCTCTGAGCGGAATTCGGTTATGTCTCGCGGACGATGTTCTGTTTAACATTGTGTCAGAGAAAACCGCGGCAGGCCTGTGGTCGAAGCTTGAGAAGCTCTACATGACGAAATCTTTGACAAACCGAATTCTCCTGAAACGGCAGCTTTACAGTTTGCGGATGAAAGAAGGTACCTCAATTGCTGATCACCTGAATGTTTTTAATACCTTGTTGGTGCAATTAAACAGTCTAGATGTAAAATTTGATTCAGAGGATAAGGCGATAACTTTATTATGTTCTTTACCTGAATCCTGGGATCATTTTGTTACTTCCATAAGTTTTAGTACATCAGATATTCTTGAGTTTGACGATGTTGTTGGAGCCTTGTTGGCTGAGGAGACGAGGAAGAGGTCGAATGCAGACACCTCGACATCAGAGGTAATGATGGCCAGAGGTCGCTCACGAGAGAGACACTTCGGTGGAAAGCATAGCAACTCTCGTTTGAAGTCCAAAGGAAAGAAGCCCAAGGCGAAGTGCTGGCATTGTGGCAAGGCTGGACATCTGAAAAAGGATTGTTGGAAGCGAAAGCAGGAGGGCTCTTCGACAGAAAAGAAGGAAGCCAATACCACAGATACAGGTTCAGTTTCAGGTATGAGTGACGAGGTATTGTCTGTTAATGCTTTCAAACATGATCAACATTGGTTGTTAGATTCTGGAGCATCTAACCACATGTGTATACATAAAGATTGGTTTAAAACATATAGATCAATTGATGATGGTGTTGTGTACATGGGTAATGATGTAACAAGTAATATTGTTGGGATTGGAAGCATACAACTACAAATGTTTGATGGCACAACCAGAATATTAACTGATGTAAGGCATGTACCAGAACTAAGAAAAAATTTGATTTCATTAGGAGCACTTGATTCAAATGGATATAAAACTGTAATTCAAGGTGGAGTTATGAAAATCTATAAAGGTATCTTACTAGTGATGAAGGCTAAGAAAGTAGGAAATCTATTTCAGTTAGAAGGTAGAACTGGGTCAGATCATGTGTCTGTGTCTGAACATGACAGTAGTTCCATTCACTTATGGCATCAAAGATTGGGGCATATGAGTGAAAGAGGATTGAAAATTTTGGCTGACCGAAAGTTACTTCCTAATCTAAGATCTGGAAAACTGGATTTCTGTAAACATTGTTTGTTTGGTAAACAAAGTAAACAAAAGTTTAAAACAGGCAAACATACTAGTAAAGGTATACTTGATTATATCCATTCAGATGTGTGGAGTCCAGCTCCTACAGCTTCATATGGTGGTTCATCTTATTTCGTATCATTCATTGATGACTTTTCTCGGAAAGTTTGGGTCTTCATGTTGAAAAAGAAGTCTGATGTTTTTATAGTTTTCAAGCAGTTTAGAGCATTGGTAGAAAATAGCACTGGTAGAACAATAAAGTGTTTAAGAACTGACAATGGTGGTGAGTTTACTTCCAAAGAGTTTGACAGCTATTGCAAGGATGCAGGGATCGAGAGACATAAGACCACGGTTTATACTCCTCAGCAGAATGGAGTTGCTGAATGCATGAACAAGACTCTTCTAGAGAGAGCAAGGTGTATGCTGAGTAACGCCGGGTTGCCGAAGGAGTTGTGGACGGAAGCGGTGGCAACAGCTTGTTATGTGATAAATCGATCTCCATCGACGACCATAGACTACAAGGTTCCGCAAGAGGTATGGAAAGGACACCCTTGTGACTATTCTAAACTCAGAGTGTTTGGTTGTGATGCATATGCTCTAGTGCCTAAACATCAATGAACTAAGTTAGATCCAAAGTCTAAAAGATATATCTTTGTTGGATATGGTGTTGGAACAAAGGGATATAGATTGTGGGATCCTACTACCCGCAAAATCATCATCAACAGAGATGTAAGGTTTAATGAATCCTCTCTTGTACAGTTAGATGTAGATAGTAGATTGAAACAGGGTGATGTATCTGATTTCCAGCATATTCAGTTTGACAGCTTTTCTAATGATAGTCATAACGACCATAGTTCAGATTCTAGTCATGAACAGGGTTCAGATGGAGGTCATGAACAAGTTTCAGATGGTGATCATAAAGAAGTTCCTACAGAGGATAGACAGCCAATTGTGGAAGCACCAGAAACATCCTTAAGGAGATCTACAAGGATCAAACGCCGTCCGAGAAGGTATGATGATTCAGTTGCTTTGATCGCTAATGATGATGAACCTTTGTGTTATCAGGACGCTGTAGAAGGTTCAAATAGTGACAAATGGAAAGCAGCCATGAAGGAAGAAATGATGGCCTTGAGTAAAAACGGCACATGGGATCTGGTGGAGCTTCCGAAAAGCAGGAAAACTGTGGGATGCAAGTGGGTGTTCAAGCTGAAACGCGGTGTGAATGATACGGAAGACAGGTACAAAGCTCGGCTGGTTGCAAAAGGGTTTTCTCTCTCAGAAAGCCGGTATTGACTTTCATGATATTTTTTCACCAGTGGTTAAAATTGTTTCAATTAGAATTGTGTTAGCATTAGTGGCTTTGCTTGATTTAGAGTTGCAGCGATTAGATGTTAAGACTGCATTTCTACATGGAGACTTAGATGAGAAAATTTATATGGAACAACTGGAAGGGTTTGTTCATCATCGCAATGAGAAATTTGTCTGCAGGCTCAAGAAGTCATTATATGGCCTGAAGCAGTCGCCTCGGCAGTGGTATAAGAAGTTTGATTTTTTCATGTTGAGTCAGAAATATGTTATAGAAGTGAATATGATCATTGAGTTTATTTTAAACAGTTGAATAATGGCATATTCATTATCTTGGTATTGTATGTTGACGATATGCTTTTAGCAAGCAAAAGCATAGAAGAAATCAACAGGTTGAAAGCTCAGATGGCAAGGACATTTGATATGAAAGATCTAGGAGCAGCAAGACAGATTTTGGGCATGGAGATTTTCAGAGACAGGAGCAATGGTAAGCTACGGCTATCACAACAAAAGTATGTTGAGAAAATACTTTTGAGGTTTGGTATGAACAATGTGAAGCCTGTGTCGATCCCTTTAGCTTCCCATTTTAAGCTTTCTTCGAGTTTATGTCCTAATACCGATGAAGAAAAGGATTATATGTCTCGAATTCCATATGCCAATGTAGTAGGGTGTTTAATGTATGCGATGGTTTGTACTCGACCAGATATTTCACATGCAGTTGGGGTTGTCAGCAGGTATATGGAAAATCCGGGTAAAGAACACTGGTCAGCAGTGAAATGGGTGCTTCGGTATTTGAGAGGAACAAGTAGTTATTGTATCACTTACAATAAGAGTAGTGAATTTGTTTGCGGGTATGTTGATTCTGATTTTGCAGGTGATTTGGATAAGAGAAGGTCAACTTCA
>APFE031135799.1:0-16799 GCA_000404065.3 Pinus taeda
CTCCCTCAAAGGACGATGGCAAAAAGCAACCAGTTGAAGCTAACGACAAAGAGGAGAGGCAGAATGGGGACAATACAAACAACAGAGAGCATCAGGACAACCATCAAGCTCAGAAGGATAAGCCCAAAGTGAGCTCATCCACATGCAGGCCAGTGGCCACTCATAGTCCAAAAGTGGAATTTCCTAGCCACCGAATCAACGCCAGAATATAGTTAATGAGGGATCACGCGTTAATAGGCAAGTTCATTGGACTTTGGCAGACTGAGAAAGCACTAAGAGGCTAGATAAACTCCAAATGGAATCCAAAGGGTCACATTAATTTGCAACTAGGGCCAAAGGGTTTTTTTACAGCCATATTTAACTCCTTGGAAGATCGTAACAGAGTTCTAGACGGAGGTCCATACTTCTTCAACTCCGGGGGCCTATATCTCAAAGGGTGGGTTGAACGTTTCAATCCTGACAAGGAAGATCTTAGTTGTGCCCTTGTTTGGATAAGGCTATATTCGCTTCCATGGGAATATTGGGAGGAAGATTCCTTGCAAGTAATTGGAAATGCTCTAGGAGAATTCATCAAAGTTGCAGAGGAAACAAAACTGTGCAGATACACATCATTTCCCCGGATCTGTGTCTACATGGACCTCAAGCAACCCCTGCCAGATATGGTAAGTCTATTCCATGATGATATTGAATGGATTCAGCTGATAGATTATGAGCATGTACCATTTAGATGTAGGAAATGTCATGATCTGGGCCATCTCTTCAGAGATTGTCCTCTAAACAGAAAACCCCCATCTCAAATGGATTCAGAAAACCCTGCTCCTAATGGGTTTACCAAAGTGGTAAATTGCAGAAGAAGTCACAAGAAGTCGACAGCCAGTACCAGGACCATCCCAACTAACTCGTCAAAACCCTCAACTAGCAATAGCTTTGTTGCTCTGACCAGTAATGATGTATAAGAGCCTGAAAACCCACCTCTAAATTAGAAGGAAACCAGTAAAGAAAAGAAAAAAGGGGCCTCATCGCAGCTAGGGGAAAGTCAGTTCAGTAAATCAATTGCTCATACCCAAAACAAACTCCCAGCCTGGAGTGTTCAAGAAATGGAAGTTGATAATCCAACACCTAGGTCAAAGGTTGTAGAGGAATCAACTGAAGACTACCAAGAGCCCCAACTCATGGAGGAAGACCAAGAGAATATAGATATTGGTGAACTGGATATCCTAGGACTAGAGCAGTCATGCAAAACAAGAAATTTTGATAAAATTCCAGACCGAAAAGTAGACAACCTGGTGGAGGTCCTTACTCGCGCATAAAAAAAATACTCTCTGGGGGTTCAGGTTGGTAGTCAATGGGATGGAAAGTTCATTACCAAAGACAGTAATCCACTTCTATATATATGCATGCATGTTATCAATTTATTTCGTATATGCATATTTGGATCTATATTTTGAACTTATACAAATTATCCTTAATTATGGAAGTAGTGTTCATTGACTATTTCATTTAAAAAGAATAAATTGCAATGGAACTTAACCCCATTGTTGAATGGTGATAATTTTTTCAAAATATTATAAAAACCATGAAGAAAGTCTACTTGGCTTATAGCGCTCCACTAACATGCAAATATTGCATGATTGAATCCTGTAATATCCCAAAATCAAAATTTTAATGAGATATGGTACACTCTAGGTGTTCTAATGAAATTCTTGCACTAAAAAAACCTGACACAATAATGATCTAAGAATCAACCTCTTCTTTAAGTAAATAAATAGAAACAAAATTACATTCCCACACAAGACCTACTAAAGCCCGTGCCTTGGCATCTATGGCTGCCCATCAACAAAGAAATTAAATATATTGAAGCACAATTGTAGATCCTAGATGGATCCACTACACAAATTACTCCCATGGGATTTCATACCTAGGATCAACTAGAACTAGCCTTTCCAAGTTCACAACAAAAGCCAAATAGATAAATAACTCTCCTATCCCCTTTTATAGGCTTGATTGACTCTTTAGAGACTTGACTTTATTTTTTTCCCTCGAAAAACAAAGGCAAATACCATGGGCCAACGCCATGGGCAACTGGCACATTAAATACCATGGGAAGATTCCATCCATTTTGACCATATCCAAATATATATATAATATATAATATATATTATATAATTATAATATATATATATATATATAATATAAATACAAATCCTCCCACCCAAAGATTGTTTTCCCTCAGGTGATCCACTTCTATCCACAAAAGAAACATTTGTTATTGATACCAAGATCCCATACATCCCAATGTGTTATTCCATTCCTCCATTCTAAATGATCATGAATGGATCCTTCGATACCTAAATCCAAAACAATCCTTTGGTCAATCCTACCCCCAATGGATTCTCCTAGATACCGATGCCACCTATGTCCTAGGACATGTTGGTTATGACAACACCTCAGCCCTCCATCATTGCTTATGCTTGAAGGCCCAAGTTGCAATATGCCCTTGGCTAAGAGTATCCTGTCAATATAGTTCCAACTCATAATCTCTCGTAAATCCATATTGTGGGAAGTATATAATGCATGAATCCTTGCACATGGAATAAATCTACCATGTTGATGTTGCCTAATGCTCAACTCATGTTGCTCCACCCGATCACCCGTCATGATCCATTTGTATAACTCTTCCTTACTATCCCCAATGTATAATGGCAGGTTTGTAGAGTTGCAAGCCTTATCTATGTATTCTTGTAGAGGGCTTCTCTACAACTTCCAAATGTACTCATCTTCCTGCCTTATGAGGGACTTGAGTCGTTCCTCAACACTAGACAACTGGGTCATTGACTCAACACATACCCCTATGAGGTCCTCAAAATTTCTATTCTCCTGAAAGATTGTCTCGGGCTGCCCCGACTCTCTACTTCAACATCATAAGATCTATCTTGAAATGCATGATCCTTTCCCAAAATTTCTCTACTAGAAATTCTCGTGCCCTGCAAAATGTCTTTATATTTGACTACACCGGATGCCCCATGACCACAACTTTAACTTGACCCTTTGTTTGACCCTCTAGAAATGGCTTATCCTGCATACTATATTTGTCATGATACCCTGCATGATCATGCTCATCATGTCAGTTTATTATTATTGGCTCCTCATTTGGTTCTCCTAGAATGTCTTCTTCCTGGCCTTTTTCACATGTGGGGATAAGTTGTCCACCCTTTTTGATTGTCAAACATGGATGTATTGGTGGACTGTTATCTATACCTCATTGCCCATACTCTTTATGGATGTTCTCCTGGATATCTATAGACTCAACTACCTCATCATCAAGAGGAATTCCCTCCTTCCTTTCCCGATTTACTTTGTCAAGTTGATTGATTATCATCGACCTGTCCTGTAAGTTTCTCTAAAAAACATGGTTTTATTGCTCATAATTTGTACTTGACTACTTGGATCCTTCATAGGCTCTCTTCTAAAAACCGGTGAAACCAACTATGGATGAATCTTCATGATTTGCCCTTGATTCCTCTTATCACCTGGACATGAATGGTTAAGGGCCCAAGGTCCCTTGCAAATAAAGCATAGTCCTCTCATCCTTAGTTCATTATTGATGCATATTTTGTTCTTGCTTCCTCCTTCAACCTTTATCAACTCCTTCATAGTGAGCACCCTTTTAAGTAGTTTTATGTTTTTCCTGACAAACTTCTCGACTAGATCATAGGATCCCTGTGGTCCTTCCTCCAAATGGCCAACAATTTACATCTTAGTATCTTGCATATGTTAGCATGGCCTTCTAATAATAGAGACACAATCTTTTGCATGCTTGTTTTGACATGGTTTGAATGCGCTGATGTAATACTGGTGTAAAAGTTATGGAGCAACTAAAAGATCAACTCGTCACATTCCAAATTCAGTATGAATGTGCTAAAGTTGAATTCTACCATGACTGTTAAAATATCTACATCGGTTCTAAAAGGTAGCAAGCATGATGTTATTCAACCCTTTAAGGCCTTCGACTATCAACTACAATATCTCCCTCATAAGATCATTATTGTAAGACAATACTCAGGATGTTAAAGCGATGATCTTACTGAGACGAGAAGAAATTGTGAGCTTGACCTCTTCACAAGGATGCTCCGAGAGTTTAGGTTGTATTAATGCAAGCATAGATTTCTTGAGATTCCAACTGAGTTTCCTCCATTCTAGTTGCCCCATGTCTAGGAGCCATGTGTCTAATTCCTCTAATTTCTGAAGGTCTATTGTTGACTTTGTTCATTGCAATTAAGATCCAAGTGCGAATAACTTAGCTCCTCTTCCTTGTCCTTCCTTCACTTCCCAGTGGAATTTATGTTGCATAATGGAATAGACCATTTTTTAGAAAGACTTGCTATTCTATTATAAAGTGCTATTGCTACGAAAAGGCCCCATGCTTCTTTTATTTTATCTAGAACTTTGTCCAAAATTTTATAATTGTTTTCTAGGGAAAGTCCCATCTCCCCTCATACGAAAGCATGAATACACTAATTCTTCAATGGATTTTGCCCCAAGATAAGGTAAATACAAACTTGATTGCTAATAGTAAGATGATTGTACCACCTCCTTCCTTTATTATTCCCTTTTTTTTTAACACAAAATCTCCTTTCTATCGTCAAACTCCAAAATTTGACAAACCCCTTGTCAAATTCTAAAACCAATCAAAATTTTCGAAACTATAAACATGGTTTTGTCCATAACCTTCCATCTTTCATACTTCCACACTAAGATTTTTGAGCGGAAAATCTGTCTAGAGGGAAAGAGAATAAGCTTTCTAGTAAAGAGTTAGATCTTCATATGCTAATCAAGAGTTTGTGGACCCAATAATTATGCCCTTGCGAGTGATCAATGGATCATGTGCGACATTGAATTTGATGTTAGAGGTTTCAAATGTATAGGCATAAGACTATATTCGACAATGATAAACCTTTACACCAATCCAACCACATAATGAAACATACTATATAACAAAAAAAGGCATAACATTACTTTATTTAATTATGGTGACCCCCCACAAAATCTTTTGATGAAATATAATTTACTCGATTCCACAGAAACACAGTGTCTTTGCCTCTATGACTAATGTGTGAGTGATATTGATGTAGTGAGATCAACTTATGTAATGTAATAAAACAAATACTTTGGCGTGCACCTGAAGAGTATCATGGTTGGCTCCTTAACCGACAATATGGTAGAAATAATCTTGTCTCTGCTATTAAGAGTGATGACAACTTTGGCTCCCATAATGAATCGATGGTTAATGCCAGAACGGAAGCCTATGAAACTTGCTCGACTCCGTCCTACGGTTAGAGTGTTGTGGTGACAGTGCAATGCCCAGGCTATGTCCACTTCCTTTCACCTGGAACAGATATGGGGATGCTCAACTCCTTTCTCTACTCAGACAGTTGTTGTGATAGTGTTTTGGCAATGTGACCAATGCTTAGCCTATATCAACTAATCAGCATGCAACACTCATACTCCCTTTTGCCTTCCATTGAAACAAATTAGAGGATGCAACCAATCTAACACCTCTACTCATTAGATGGCTCAGTGTTCGTTTTAACACACAAAATTACCCTCCTCACAAACTCGACTGCTACTAAGAAACATCACCCTTCAGATAAGCAATGCGACTGTTTGGTTATGAGCTCCTCGAATTCCCTTCTGCCAGTGGTATAGTCCCATGCGATTGATTCAATGGGTGTGTGCAATTTTGGGCTGACCTCCTTGCTCTAGTGATTTGAATACTCCCTTTCATGGTGAGGTGCCTCCCAGAAGGTGAAACGGTGGATCAGACCATTGTTGACCTGATCCATGGCTCAACAATGTCGATGGAGTGTTTTGATGCAATCTATGCCTATGGCTATTGGTTCTATCCTCAATGGCCCTCAGATTCAGTTGCTAAAGAAACAATATTCCACCCTCTCTCCCTATTTAACTCAGTTCCCTTTGATGAAAGTGTTATCACCAAAAATTGATCATCTAGCCTAATTTACTAGATGGATCAAAGTACACCATGTAAAGTCAATTTTACCATAGTAAAATTGCTTTCATTGTAAGAAATTACTTAATAAACCACCTTTGTTATGTAATTTATAATTAAACCCATGAAGAATAATTAAATAAATCACTATTTATATTATTTTCTTCTGGGAATAATTAATTAAACCATTGTTCAATTATTATTCCTTGTCATATTTGCCCAATTATGAAAAATTAAAAGATAAATTATTAATTATCTTATTTTTCTCTAGGAATAATTAATTAATCACTAATTAATTATTATTCCTTGTCAAATTTTACTAAATCCCTTAGGAATAATTAAATAAAAAATCATTATTTAATTTATTATTCCTTAACCAATTTATTGAGATGATAAATAAATCATTTATTTATTTATTATTTCTAAATAAAAGTTTAAATACGTTTTCCCTCCTAACCAAATATAATAAAATATTCCAAGTGGTTATTCCAAGAATGGGGTTAATAATATTTTATTATTGCTCATTATTCGAGGATAACTCAATATTTTGTTATAAATAGAGGGGTTTTCCATTCATTATTCATTTTAGATTATTTTTGTTGTTGCACTCATTGTTGTAACTCTTATTATTTTCATTGCCGCACACCATTTCTCTGCCATTGAGTTCCCATTAAGCTCAAACATTTTATTTGTTGGGTTATCACATTATAGAGGAGAGAGAATCTACACAAGCTGAAGACTTTTTAGGATAGACAAGAACCCATCCCATAGAGGGGGACTAGTAAAATTTATTTTTTCTCTTCATAGGTGTTATAATAAAATATATTCTTTGTATATCTAGTTTCCATTGGATGATTGGAGTTATTACTGTTTCTTTTTGTTGTTTAACTATGATTGTGTCATAAGTGAGGACTTTGCTAGGTTTTGCTTCTATCATTTGTTGCAAATCTACAATGTTTAGTAGCCATTTATATTGTTCAGACTGTTTGTCATCCACAGTCTTAAGTGGTTCTTTTCATACATCTTTGAGACGAAAACACTACAACAAAATTGGCAACTCCATTGGATTTTTACTTTAGATCCAGGAACTTGGGTGACCTTTAGTTTTCAGGATAGGGTTTCTTATTTATTCAGACTCTTAATGTTATTTACTAGCTTTCTAACCCTAGATATGTCAAATTTCTAACTTCTGCAAGTTTTCTGGTCTTTTTCGCATGTCATAAGAACGTGTTGCGACAGAGACGGTAGCTTTTTCTGAGATTTTCCGATCGGGAATCAAGGATCAGAAATCATACTTTTTAGCCAAAAAAGTACGATCTCGAGTATAGAGTGCATATTTCACCCCAAAAACTGTGATCCCCCCTAAAAATAGCTTAGTACCAGTGATTTTAGGGTTTCTGGGTTTTTATCAGATCGGCTTCTGTGTTTTGTCAAGAGTTGTGTTGGGTTGTTTGACCTCTGTCTCATCCTGCTTATGCCTTCATCTACTATGATTTACTTGTCAAAGTGGAATCTATCCCCTTAGGGCTTCTAGTACGCTTCCACCTTTATAGGAGGAGTTTAGCTGAGTAAGAAGTCTGAGTTTCTCCAGCACTTTCAGCCATATTTTCCAGATCTGTACCCTTTTCTTTTAGATCTCCAAAGATAGGTTGTTTCCATCCATGGTTTCATATTAAACCTTTTTTGGTTATTGGCCTTAGGGTCCCATCAGTTGCCCTAGGATTTACACCCATCTCCCTATCTTTTTGTAGTGATACCCCTCTCTGGTTTTTTGTTGTTGCTACACCACTTTCTAGTAGCCTAGTGTCATTTCATCCCAGTCACACTGACACTTATATCCCTTGAACTTTTTAGTGTGTTTTCAGTCAATTTCATCACAAACTAGCACAGTGTTTGCAAATTCAGTTTGGGTGGGGTTTAGTTAATGGTTTCGTTGTTCATTTACTATTGTTAGTTTTAGTTTATTTTCAACAATATTTTTTCTTTTTTACAAACGCAATCTGGGCTTAATCGATAAATACATTTTCACACTCAAACACACCTTAAGCGAAGGGCGCTTGGTTTACACCCCCAAGCTGAGACTAAACATAATAAATTTATCTTTCCTCATCGAGACAAAGTCAGATTGTTGATATCCCTTCACCATTTTCATGTCACATGTGTCTTACCACCATTATGCCACCAAGGTGTTTGTCACAGAGACTCTTATAGCTTCATCCCCATTTTCCACTTGAGCATATTACTCCTCCCCACTGGGTTTGAGTTCATAGCCATCTGAGTCCCCGTACCGACTCTTCTCCTGGTTCATCTGATTCTGAGCCTCCTTCACCACATATTTTCACCATGTTTGGACCCACAACTAGTGTAGAAACCCAACCTAGTGTTGGGTTGAGTTCTACCCTAGTGATCACATTTAGAGGAGTAATCTCATGAACCCTTCAGAAAACTCCCATACTCCCTTTTATGGCTGGCTTAAGTCTCCTGGATTTTAGCCAGTTGATAATCGACCCAATACATCACGATGTTGGTTGGCATGCTATGCCGGCTAAGCTTCCCTCAAATATCCCAAAGTTTGAGGGTAATTCTAGAGAGGATCCTACCAATCATGTTTGCTCCTTCCACATGTGGTGTTCATCCAACTCCATTACTGATGACTTCATTCGTTTTCAGTTGTTCCAATGCACGCTCACTAGAGACGCTACAAAATGGTATGTAGACTAGCCCGCCACATTTCATTCCATTTTCGTGACGCTTGCTAATTGTTCCTCTCATATTTCTAGCTACCTCTCTGATACGACACTGGTAAAATGATATTGACCTCATTTCGTCATTCCTCTACCACTTGCCTTTCCGACCATGTTCAAGAGTGGCATAGAAAGAGGATCACATGTTGTACCTCGCACTTCGAAGGCCATGTCTATCTAGATTGGTTTCTCAAGAGCCTTTTAGCACCCATTGGAAAAGATCCCGCATCCCATTTTCCTAAAACTGAGGAAGAAGCTCTACAAACCGCTCTGAGATATGACCTAATTTATGTGCATTCCAGTTCTTTTTATATCGTCATTCTAAACCTTCCCCCTCCTAGAGGTTCCAATGCACTGGGGGAATCTCACGTTGCCAACGGTATCGTCGGAACCATTTCACATCCTTCCCCATATACACAACAAAGTTATGGCCATCCACAAGTGGGGCCCATATACTCAACAAAGTTATGGCCATCCACAGGGGGCACCAGTTACTCCAACACTTATGCCCCTCCTACTAGCAACATCTTTTTAGGGCCCCAACCTACCTAACAAACCATTGCTCCTCCTTATAAACAATCGAGCACTCCAGCCCCTCAAGCATTAACACCGCAGCCTCCCATGCATCCTCAGCCCCCACAGCTACTACCCTATTAGGGTCAGGTGTTTGCACAGTAGAGTGCAACCAATCCCCAAAATTTGAAGAAAAATAATAAGGGGAAGGGTAACAATGGTGACAAGGGTAACCAGGGTAATCAAGGTAATCAACCTAGTGAATCCCAAGGGAACCAGCCTAACACCAACAACCAGAAATAGGGAAGCCAACCCAACCAAAATAAGGCTATTCATACAAACAAGCCTTGTGCATGTTGTGGTGTACATGGCCATTATACACATGAGTGTGCTATCTTACCTCAGATGTGCCAAATGTGGGAAGCTCAAGCAACTTCTAGAGGCCAACAATTGCCTGAGAATCCTACACCATCTCAATCGACAGTGCTTACAAATCCTTTCCCTTAACAAGGATTTGTTTCGTCTCAACCTCACTCAGGTCAAGCAGCCCACCCTCCCCAACCTTCTAGTCCTGGTAACTACCAGATCCTCATGATGAGCTGTGATGAGGTTAATCCCTTCGATATCAACTTGCAAACTCGATCGCGTCAATATCATAAGCCATCAACTTCATTCGCCACTGAGTCCAAAGCCAAAGCTTCTACTGATCCTCTTACGACATCAAATTTTCCATTATAGATCCCTCAACTTGAAGCTGAGGCAATTCCCAAGATCCCAAAGCGACCATTACACCATAACATGGCTTCTAACCAAGTTGCCCATACATACAGTATAGTAGATGACTTGGCACAATCGCTTTTCGCCATGTCAATGTTGGATATACTCCAGTCACGACCTTCTCAAAATAAACCTCTAATAACTTGTTTGGGAAGAGTAGATCCTTCTAACGATCGTTTGATTGTATTCCCAGTTGTTACATCAGAACATCCACCATTGCCTTGCTCCATTGCTTTCTAGGTACTAGTCTGAGTCCTTAATGTCATCATCTCCCGATGCATTACTGATGATGGTGCATCCACCTTTGTGATGCCCGCTACCATTTGGAAAAAACTTTAGTCACCTTAGTTGTCCCCCTCCACGATCACATTGAATGCTTGGGATAGACACTCCTCCTAGCCTCTTAGCATGTGCTGCAACTATCTAGTTACCCTTGCGGGTAAGACTATCCATGTAGATATTGAGGTTATTGATGCCCCTTTAGATTACAACATTGTCTTGGGTCATAGTTACACATATGCCATGTCAGCTATCGCATCTATGGTTTTCCGCAAGATGTGCTTTCCCCATGAAGGGAATATCGTTCAAATAAATTAGTTGACTTACTACAAGCCAACATCCGTGACGTGCCCTAAGTCCATTATCTCATCAGTGTTAGATAAGAAGTCTTCAACTCCTCTCATTTGTCTTTCACCGAGAGTCTATAAAGATTCCTCATTGTTGGGTTCTTTCCCTGGTCCTCCTCCTCTCATCTTAGAGCCTAAATCTTTCAGCGTCACGGGTTGTCCTCAAGCAGTCTGGTACATTCGATCCACAACGAGCTCTTCTGCACTGTGTGGTTACCATCCTAGCCAAGCCATCTAGATCCACCCCTTAGTACCTCCTCCATTTGTGGGTGCCTCTCCTATATTCCCTCAAGAATTGTTCCTCCGGGTCTCAACCATCCAAGAGTTTTTCCATCGGGACATTACCTTGCAGGCCAGATACCTTTCTTATTTGCCCCTCCCGCAATATTTTATGCCCTTCTAATGGCTTCATTGGTCCTTGCTAACATGACTTTAGGGATCCCTATATGGTACATTGATCCCCTTGAAAGCATTCTTCCTGGTCAGCTAAGACCTTATCGTGCTCTGACCCTGGTTCAACTTGTCCCTATGGCCCCTACCACTACATTAGTTCCATCTCAACCTCAAGAGAAACTCAATCCTGTTGCAAAAGCATCTGGATAGGGGGGAAAGCTAAGAGGAAAGAACCTAAGGACAAGGCTCCCCAACCTCCTTTAGTCTCCAAGACCCCAAATTTGTCACCTTTATGCACTTTGTGTAAAGTTGTGGGGCACATGACCAATAATTGTCCTAAGCTTCCTCATCTCAAACCTTTGGTTCATGAAACGTTCCGTGAGTCAAATATCCATAAAGTCCATGTTAACTTACTGGGTCCACCCAAGAAATTCAAAACGTTACGCAAAAATCACCATTGTGCCCTATGTGATCATCGCGGTGACTACTCCCATTGTTTCCCTCATCTCAACGAATTTTGTGATTTCCTTAAGGCACTTCGCGAATATAATACCACTCATAATGGATCACCTTCTCCTCTTCCTGTGGATTTTTGTACCAATAGTAAACCAGAATAGGGTGAATCTTGTCCCACCATCGTGATCCCTTCCCTAGATGTCGAGATGACGGACACCATGAGCCATATCGTTTACCTTTCATCATCCTTGAGTTCCTCGTAGGAAATCCTTTCTAAGGTTTCTGAGCACGCTTCTGTTCAACCTCTTTTGACAAAATCCCAGGTCTCAACATACATAGATCCTTCATCTATTATCTCGTCATCTACCATTGCATATGATGTGTATGTGAACCTTCTTTCTCAGGTTGACGCACTAGGTACCGCGTCGCATGATGTAGCCAATATTCCTCTCGTCCGCTCATCTTCCATTTTGATGAGGACATCATGGAAGATATGTCTACTGCTAATTACCGTTTCACTTAGGCAAAGGGGAATATTTTTATAGGATTCTAAATGATCTAGGTTATCTCTTGTTTATAGATGCATTAAAAGAATTACATATACAATTTGTAGCTTAACCAAAGAGAAACTTTAAATGTGCACATATGAGAGAAAGAAGAAGAAGAGAATAAGAAGACAAGAAGAAAAGAACTTGATAATGGATTTCATCGCTCCTGGACTATGTCTACGAGCCTTACTCGATCAATGGGGAGGCCTTCATTCATTAAAAATGGCATCAGAAGAAGTTACTTTCATTAGTTACAAAAATGGAGCATTATACCTCGATGCTCAAAAATTGGAGCGCTCTATTGTAGAAACGGACACCACCATTGGATTTCCATCACGAAGAGGTGTAAAATCGATATAAAACTTGCCCAATTCTGAGACTGGATCAAAATCACCCTCTTCAAAAATTCATCTCTCCTTATCTAGAAAAATGTGCCCGCTGATCTCCTTTTCTGCTCTGGGTAAAAGACTGAGTTTATATATAATATTCCTGGTGGAGTTATCAAGAAGTTGGTTTGGGTGGGTTAGTAAAAGTACTAAGATAGGGTGGAGGAGGTTAGGAGGTCAAATCTTGCCCCACCACAAATATCCTTTTACAATTTTTATAACCTAATAACGTATACAAAAAACCCAACCGTATATATATATATATATATATATAAACATTTTGTTGTGTAGCGGGCCCGCCATTTGGGTTGCCCGCACCCATCCCCATCTTACCATACGCACCACATTTACTCCTTTAGGTTGGCACTGTACATGTTGTGGGTGGATTTGGGTGGCGGGATCACCTACGTGGCCACCTACCTAAGCCCATTAGGACCCTCGTTGACCATTTATAAACTTCTTGCTCGATTTTACAAGGGGCGATCCGCCAACCATGTGTTTGGTCATATATATAACCGTGACATTCCATGGCTTTGAAAGTTTGTTATAAACAAACACTACAATATATAAAATGACTTTGTTATATAGTTTTTCTTAATTTTTTTGATTATATATATATTTTATATATTAACTTTTTCGAATTTAGTTAATATATAGATTTTTTTTTGGTTTAATTGTTTATATAGTTATTTTAATAACTATATTAAAACAATTTTGTTATATGGTTTTCTTAACCCAAAATTATTTTTGTTGCTTGTGCAGGTTTAGGAAGCCACTAGAGGGATGTCAAGTGTCAAGCTGCCATGTGGGCCCCATGTGCTGACTGGGATTCCATGTGGCACACCGTGGACCCCATTTTTCCCCTACCATGCCAAACTTTGAAGAGCTTTATCTTCTGCATACAAGCTCAGATTGATGAACCGTTCTCGGCACCGCGATCAGGAAGACGATCCCTCTCAGTTGATGCCACCAAATTATCCTTTCTGCCATTTTCAAGTTCGAGCCTTATCCATCTTCTTGGTGTCTCAAGATCCACCTGGATCACTAAAGTCCATTTCCTTCCTAATAATCCCAATGCAATCTACCTAAAGAAATTTTTCTCATAGCTTATCTCTTTGATTTACATGTCTTTATTTCTATCTAAAGTTAGGTAGGATGCATCATCTCATCTGTCATCTTTTGCACCTCTCAGATGGATCCATCATCCACACCATATATCGGTCATGTTGATGGTGCAAGTCGCTTCTCCAGGAATATAGCCTCGACAACCTGGGCCATTTTTACCCCCTTGCATACATTAGTCCTTTTGAACGACGTGTGTGTTGGATCTACCACCAATAAACAGGCCGAATATGATGCAGTGATAGGTTTGTTAGTCAATTCCCTTTCTCATCATATCCTTCAATTTCATGTTCGTTTATATTCCTTGCTACTTGTCATGCAATTGAATGATGTGTATCATATGCATAACCAAGTCATATTTAGAAATTTTTGTGTGTTAAGCTATTGGTATGTGAATTTGAAACCATTACTTTTAGTCAAGATCCTAGAGCCCAAAATAACTATGTAGATACCATTGCAAATAACATTCTAGATTGGAATTTATCACATGTATACCACAAAAGACAACCATAAACAAAACACATGGTGAACCTGTTAAGAAATTTACCCAAAAACATAAATTAATTAAGGAGAATTATTGAGAGAAACAAATATAAGAATAACCAACAGCAACCATAAACACATAAACACACATGTTTATCTGGGAAAACCCCAAATCCGGGGAAAAACCCAATGATAATTAAATTTCATTATCCTTGGCCAAAACCCTAGCCAATACGGCCAAGTGAGCCTTCACCGCTCACCTCCAGGCCCTTGCATTACAATGAAGTCCTTCCAGCCTTTTATAGGCTCCATTACATATAATACCACGTGCAGAATACCATGGGTGCACAATACCATGTGCCCCAAAACCATCACTATTTAACCTGGTCAACTTTTGACTTTCCCGCCCTCATAGTTTACCTAAACAATTCCCCCCTTAAACTTGACTTGGGGTTCCTTGACTAACTCTAGCCAAACCTGCTAAGTGAGACAATCTCGCTCACTCTAGCTCTTACCCCCCTCAGAGTTTTTACCGGGGTATTGTTAACCCGACATCCCCCATATCACCTAGGTCTAACGCAAACTTTTCCGGTGATCACCGAGGGGTACACATGCCTTACCAAGTCTTACAGTAGTATGCCCATTTACATGTAATAATTTTTACTTCATTAATTTTTTTTTTTAATGTTGCTGTGATTTTGATCCATCCTCTCTCAACAGGTGACGGGTTCAATTCTTGATCCCATCGGGTTTCTCGTTTTCAGGCTCGCTGAATTCATTTTTCGTGAGGGGTACACATGCCTTACCAAGTCTTACAGTAGTATGCCCATTTACATGTAATAATTTTGACTTCATTAATTTTTTTTTTACTGTTGCTGTGATTTTGATCCATCCTCTCTCAACAGGTGACGGGTTCAATTCTTGATCCCATCGGGTTTCTCGTTTTCATGCTCGCTGAATTCATTTTTCGTGATTGCTTCCTTGATCTGGCATTTCAACTCCTGCAATGCTTTCCTCTCTGATTCCTTCAAATCAGAAACGAAGTTGCTCTACTCCTTGAATGAAGTCAGCCATGGCTCTGTTACAGGACTGCTCTCTACAACACCATTTCCATTGGGCTAAAATAAATCCTTCACTGCTCTCTACAACACCATTTCCATTGGGCTAAAATAAATCCTTCACTGAATGCGTACATTCGAAGCCCAAACCCTCAACCATGGCTCTGATACCAATTGTTAAGAAATTTACCCAAAAACATAAATTAATTAAGGAGAATTATTGAGAGAAACAAATATAAGAATAACTAGCAGCAACCATAAACACATAAACACACATGTTTATCTGGGAAAACCCCAAATCCGGGGAAAAACCCAATGATAATTAAATTTCATTATCCTTGGCCAAAACCCTAGCCAATACGGCCAAGTGAGCCTTCACCGCTCACCTCCAGGCCCTTGCATTACAATGAAGTCCTTCCAGCCTTTTATAGGCTCCATTACATATAATACCACGTGCAGAATACCATGGGTGCACAATACCATGTGCCCCAAAACCATCACTATTTAACCTGGTCAACTTTTGACTCTATCCCGACTCAAGTTTACCTAACAATTCCCCCCCTTAAACTTGACTTGGGGTTCTTTGACTAACTCCAGCCAAACCTGCTAAGTGAGACAATCCTGCTCACTCTAGCTCTTACCCCCCTCAAAGTTTTTACGCAGGGTATTGTTAACCTGACATCCCCCCTATCACCTAGGTCTAACCCAGACTTTACCGGTGATCACCGAGGGGTACACATGCCTTACCAGGTCTTACAGTAGTATGCCCATTTACATGCAATAATTTGACTTCACTAATTTTTTTGTTTGTTTATTGTTGCTGCTATTCTGATCCATCCTCTCTCAATTGCAGGCATCCTTCTTTTGTTTCTTTGATGCCTTCTTGCCAAGTTTAACTGCCTTTAATTTCTGAGATGAGTCCTTGAAACCCTCTCTGGGATCTTAAATCTATGCAACTTAGGCCTGCCACATTGTGGATCTGCTCTCCAACCACTTGCGCCTAGATTTGATCTGTGCCCAGATCTTTGATCCTCTCTCTCGGACTTACCATTGTGGACTTCAAAAAACTTGTCTTTGATTTTTCCACAGAAGTTTCGCATGGGCTTCAGATCTAGACATCCATGAGTGCAATGAAACAAATCTCTTTCATTCACCAGGCCAATAAAACCCTTGGCAACAAAAGCATTTTTCTGAAGCCAATACACAACTTGGCTCCGATACCAATTGTTAAGAAATTTACCCAAGAACATAAATTAATTACAGAGAATTACTGAGAGAAATAAATATAAAAATTAACCAGCAATAACCATAAACACATAAATACACATGTTTATCTGGGAAAACCCCAAATCTGGGGAAAAACCCAATCATAATGAAATTTCATTATCCTTGGCCAAAACCCTGGCCAATCCGGCCAAATGAGCCTTCACCGCTCACCTCCAGGCCATGCATTACAATGAAGTCCTTCCAGCCTTTTATAGGCTCCATTACATATAATACCACGGGCAGAATACCATGGGTGCACAATACCATGTGCCCCAAAACCATCACTATTTAACCTGGTCAAATTTTGACTCTATCCCTAGTCAAGTTTACCTAACAATTCCCCCCTTAAACTTGACTTGGGGTTCCTTGACTAACTCTAGCCAAACCTGCTAAGTGAGACAATCTCGCTCACTCTAG
>APFE031135805.1:0-11592 GCA_000404065.3 Pinus taeda
AGCAAGGCTGGACTGCTACAACAAGCGGTTGGACCTAAGGTAAAATCGGAAAGCACTTGGTTTCTCATAGAATAATGTATGTTTAGAGAAGGATTGCTCTTGTTTGGTTTGTTTGTCACTAGAGAGTCGTAGACTCCTAGGGAGGTTAGGTTTGTCCACAAAAATAACTCTTTCCACATGAAAAGGTGTAAAAGGGTGGGGTAGGGCACACAAATGAGCATACTTAGAAAGTATGTCCACAACCACCATGATGAATAACTTGTTGCCTGAGTTCAGAAGACTAGTAATGAAATCCATAGAAACCTCTGTCCAGATTGAGGCAGGGATGGGAAATGGTTGTAAGGTGCCTGGGGATTTGATTGTTTCTCCTTTGTGGCACTGACACAGATCACACTCATCTACAAAAGTAAGAATGTCCTCTTTCATGCCTATCCAAAAGAAGGAACTTCGAGTGCGAGCATAAGTCTTCTGAAAGCCTGAATGGCCTGCAGTGGGAGATGAGTGCAACTCTACCAAAATGCGACTTTTGAGGGTGGATGTTGGTGATATCACTACTTTGTCCTTGTAGCAAATAATCTCATCCTGCCAAGAGTAGCCCGCTGTGGAATTTGGATTTACCTGCAATTTATTAATGAGTTGGGAGAGTGAAGGATGTGAAAACCATTCCTTGCGAGCCTGTTCAATCCATTCTGGAATGGGAAGAGAGATTGCTAGCAGGGTGATTTCCTCCTCAAATTGGCATGATAAAGCATTCGTTGTGACATTTTCGTGCCCTTTCTTATAAATAATATCATAATCATATCCACACATTTTGGCTAGCCATTTATTTTTTTGTGGCGAGGATAGGCGTTGCTCCAAAAAATATTTAAGGCTTTGATGGTTTGCGCGGATTTGGAAACGTCGCCCCAATAAGTATGGTTGCTAGGTGTCCACTGCATGTAAGATGGACATCATCTCCTTCTCATACGTAGATTGTCCCAAATTTGTCCCATTTATTTGTTGGATAGTGAAGGATAAGGGTCAACCTTCCTGCATTAAGATAGCCCCAATACCCGTACTTGAAGCATCACATTCAATCGCAAAAGATTTGGTGAAGTTGGGTACTACCAATATGAGAGTGGAACACATGGAATGTTTGAGAGCTATAAATGCCTGTTTTGCTTCATCATTCTAGAGGAATGAATTTTTCTTGAGAAGGTGAGTGAGGGGTCTAACAATGCGACCATAATTGCGGAAAAATTTGTGATAGTAGCCGGTGAGTCCCAAAAATCCTCTCAAACTCTTCAAGGTCTTTGGTTAAGGCCAATCCTGCATTGCCTGGATCCTTTTGGGATCCACCGTGACACCTTCATGCCCCACAATGTGGCCCAAATACTCAACTTCTTTCATGCCAAAATATCACTTGGAAAATTTGACAAATAACTTATGCTTCCGGAGCAGTTGCAAGAGCAGGTCTACATGCTGAAGATGTTTTTCCTAGGTGAGGCTGTAGATGAGGATGTCATCAAAGAAAACAAGGACAAATTTTCTAAGATATGGTTTGAGCAGGTGATTCATGAGGCTCTGAGAAGTGAATGGGGCATTACAGAGACCAAATGGCATGACCAAGAATTCATAATGGCCTTCATGAGTTCGGAAAGCAGTCTTTGGAATGTCTACTTCTTTCATGCGAATTTGGTGATAGCCCGAGCTGAGGTCGATCTTAGTAAAGAATTGAGCCCCATTTAGTTCATCCAACAAATCATCAACAATCGGGATGGGAAATTTATCTTTGACCGTTAGCTTGTTGAGGGCCTTGAAGTCTAGGCACATATGCCATTCCCCATCTTTCTTGAGTACCATGACCATAAGCGATGAATAAGGAATAATGCTAGGATGAATGACACCGACTTCCAGGGGTTCCTTGATGATTTTTTCAATTTCATTCTTTTGGGCAAAAGGATATCTATATGGGCGCACGTTTGTTGGTTGTGCCCCTCAGACCAAAGTAATGCCATGATCATGTTCCCCTCTCAAGGGTGGAAGCTCATGAGGCTTGTAAAAGACCTGCAGATGGTTGTTTAAGACTTGTTGCATCTCAGGATGAATATGAAGAGAAGTGGGCTTGAAGTCCTAGATGGAATTAAATTGGGCTATGAATCCATGGTGGCCCTTTTTTAACAACTTTTCCATCCTATGTGCGCTGATGATAGAAGGAGCACTGCCTCGAGCCCGCGGAGGGTATGCCTGTGGTCATTCTGCTTAAAGCTCATATATAACTCCTGGAAATCCATTGTGATTGGGCTGAGTGTGTGGAGCCATACAACACCCAAGACAAATTCACACCCACCCATGTTGATGGCAAACATGTGGGTCTTTAGGTGATAATCCCCCATCTAAAGTTTGACATTTTCACAACAACCTTCACATTTCATTGTCCCCCCATCAGCAATCTGGACTTGGAAATTAGAGATTGCTCTAACAAAACAATGCACTACTTTGGCATCTCTTTGAATTACCGATCTTGATGCTGATTTACTTACTCTTACCCTTCCTCTTGATACATGTTTGCAAATTTCACAAATTTCTTCAAATGATAATTGGTATACATCAACTTTACTCATGAGATCAAGGAGATCAATCCACTCATCCCTAATTGTTCTAAGTAAGAGGGTTTTTAGTGTGTCAGATCCTAAATGATGTATTTTTCCCTCTTAACATTATACACGAACATATCTATTAGATCCTCAAGGCTCTCATATTCTTTTTTATTCATTCTAAATATTTCTTTTTTAAGAACATGATATTTATATTTTTCTAGAGATATCTTTTGCATATCATTCCATGAACTTATTGAATTAGTCTCTAAACACATGAACCATTTAAGATCTCTATACTTCAATGTTGTTGGAAACAATCGCTATTTTGAGTGTTTGATAAAAATCCATAAGATCTACAAACAATTTAAAATTCAAAGAGAAAGGTCTCCGGATCCTTTGACCTCATACACTGAAAGTTTGGAAGGAAAGATGGAGGGATGTTGTTCATATGCACACTGATATCAATATCTTGAATGGCAAATCCAATAGGACCTTTTTCATTGTCATCATCTCCATCCATTTATTCTACCTTCTCTGCCGCCTCCTCTTCTTCTACCTACAAAAGTGGAAGGTGATGTGGCTCTTACTACACCACATCGTCAAATGGGGGGGTTGATGTTGGAGAAGGTTTTTTTTTTTGAATAAGAATGTTAATGCAATGCAATTTTTTGTTTTTGAAATTAAATATGGATAATGCAAATAAATTTTGTTTTTGCATAAATGGATCAAATAGGGAAGAAAAAAATGCGTACTTCGACACTTCCTTGGCAACGATGCCAAAAAGTGATGAGCCTCAGTATTGCAACAACAATGCTGCAACTCCCAAAGCTATCAACTTTAATTACCAACCTAAGGTTCATACAAACTTAAGAGGCATCCAAACTATATGTGCATCATACAATGTGTCTTTATTTCGATGTCATGAGGTAATGGAGTGATTGTAATAAAATCAAATACACTTATAATTATAGAAATGGAAATTTTACTTTGAAAATAAATTAATCTTAGGAAAGAACAACAATTTCTAATTGAAATCATAAGAGCATGAATTCAAATAAATAGGCCTAATCTACGAGCATGAATTCAAATAATTAGGCCTAATCTACTTTTTAAAAAGGCATGCCCTAATTTGTGTTCTATTCTTCTTCAGTCATGGATTTTGAGAAAATATGGTCAAGTTTACTCGTGTTAGAGGAGGCTACAAGAATTTACAATGTTTACTACAAGAAGTTAAAGGTTTTCTACAGGAAGATATAATTCCCTAAATGAAAAAGTAAATCAAATCCAAATGGGATGGAAATTTTTTTTATTTTTATTTTTATTTTTTATTTTTATTTTTTATTTTTATTGTTATTTTTTTTACGATGTATGAAGTCTCAATTCCAAGTGGAATAACTCAAAAACACCCCTGCTAACACGTGTTAAAAAATAGCAGAAAATTACTAGTCTAAAATCTAGAAATTCGAGAATTAGTGAGTTAGTTAACCTATCAAATGAATAACATAATAAAATGCAAATGAAATGGGGTAAATTTTGTTATTAACTTGAATGTTTTGATGTTCTAATGCAAGTGGAATAAACTCAAATGAATCTCATTAGAATGTTCTAAAAAATAGCAGAAAATTACTACTATTTGCTATAATGGACTTCCAAAATATTTTAGATTTGTGAATAAGAAAACTAATCCAAGTAGCTCAATTATTATATGACCTTCCAAAGCTGTTCCAAGGATGAAATCATGATTTTGATTCTGCAAAATAACTCACTTCAACCATTTAACCCAATCCTATAATAAAAAAATAATCAATGGTAATTGCAAACATAGGAAAAACAAGAACAAGAGATGCATGTGAATAAGAAGTGAAAATAAGAAAAATAAATTATACAAAAGGGATATGAGGCTCCTGGGATGGCCAAGCCCAAGGATATTTAGAGTCCTACGAAGGATACCAAGCTTTTTAAGCTAAAAATGACACCAATCTTCATTATTTGAATCAACCTAAGTACATCCCTGCTAGAAATGAAAGCAAAGCTGCAAAAATACAAGTTCTCTCCACAAGAACACTAAGAAAAGCCAACCCCTAGAGGAAAATTTGATTTGGTACTTATAAAAAATGACGAGGAAGCATTCTCCTTGAAAGGAAGAAGTTTTCCCCTCCAAAATCCCTCAAATAGTTGATTTGGTTCCCAACACTAGGAATCTGCATTAAATGAAAGGGAACACATTCCTAGATTTTCTCAATCATTGAAGCTCCAGAATTTTTGCAATAATTTCATAATATATTGTTGATTTATCATCCAATATTGATCCTCTTGTAGTAGGTAGCAAGCCCCTATATTATTTCCTCCTCCAAATCTTCATAATTTGCCCAATATTCTCACAATATTCTTTAAAAATAAATAATATTAGGCACAAATATGCAATTATCTCTTAACCTTCCTAATGAACATATTAAATTTAAAAAATGTTATTAAGTATAGAAGGAGAAGTTTAATATAACCTTCAAGTGCCTAAGAAATGTTAGATGGACCTTAATTTATTTCTAATTTATTGGCCCATCAATGTTGTCTGAATATTTTGGAGATTAACTATGTCGATGTTTTTTATCTGATATTTTGGGTGGATACTCCACCTATCATCAGGGACTAGAAAACAAAGAGATAGTAACGTGAGCATTGATCAGACCTTTAAATAGTGAGAACCTCAAGAATATATTAATGGTCATAAAGATTTAAAATATTAAAATAAATCTGTGAACGATCAAATGATATTAAAAATAATACGAATAATAAAAAATAGGTAATAAACTACTAAGTGCGACCAAAAATGATTAATGATTAATTTGTTTTATAATATTTTGATAACAATGTGATTTTTTACAATATAATTATACGACGAGATAAATGAATTAATAAAAATGAATATATATTACAAAATTAACCTTTGGTTTCATTCAATAGTTTATTACCGCTTTTTTGATCATTCATTTCATTTTAATATCATTTGACCATTCACAACTTTATTTAATATTTTACATCTTTATGACCGATAATCTATTCTTAAGATTCTCACTACTTAAAGGTTTGATTAGCACTAACCTTACCATCTCTTTGCTTTCTAGTCCATGATGATTGGTGGAGTGTCGACCTGAAACATTGGATAGGGAAAACATCTACACAGTTGGCCTCTAAAATATTCAAACAATATGAATAATTGTGGAAATTTCCACTCTCAAGATGAAAAATGATTTAAGTGGAGTATTATGTTGATGTTTTCAAGTAATGATTGGTTTTATTCTCAATCAACCTAGATTCATCTTAACTCTGATCTATCAATCATCGAGAGGGATAAAATTTTGAGATACAAACATTTTCTCAAGTTTTTCACTCAAAAAAGAGGTTTGCACCTTGAGAGACGCTTGATAGATAATAAAATTGGTTTAATTAAATTAATAAATAACAATTTATTTATTATATCTTTAATTTTATGTAGTTTGATGAAGTCAAAATATTTCAATTAATATATATTTTTCAATTTTAATTTTACGTAATTTGGTGAAGTCTAAATGTTTAGATAACATAACATATTTTTACAACATTTCTTCCCGAATAATATTATGTACAATAATGATACTAGAAACTTTCTATATGGAAAATGAATACTTTTCCCAACCAAAAGTATGTTAAAAATTGAAGGTAATAATGAAACTATAGGTAAGAACTTGTAAAGGAAATCAACCATTAAAATGGTTATATTTCAATAGATCGCTACTAACATCTTCGTACCACTTGAAATTTTTTTTCTAAAGAAGGTTGTAGTGGCATGTTTTTAAATATGAAAAATAGTTGAGCGCTATAACTTTTCAAGTGTTGCATTATAATATCAACACAATTTTATTTACCATGCCTTATTGATGAACGATGTTGAGATTGAGTTGAGTTGGATGTGTATAATTAAATTATATTTAGAGTTAAAAGTCCACAATTTTTTTTTTATTATGGAAAGTTCCTTTATACTCATGGATGATTGGGTAACTTGATAGGTTTGAGTCAATAATTTGGTTTTATATTTTATCCAATAAATTGTATATAATGATTAAAATTAATGGTTGAAGCATTGTGTCCATGGGGCCTTGGATAGACAGTGATCGAGTGATCTATTAAGGCACTCCTTGATGTGAAGTCACCGGTTCAATTCTCCCCCGATCGGGGTGATATATTGGACATGATGAAGATGTAGTGCCACAAAGCTTACCAAAATAATAGTTGAAGCATTGCAATTTGACATAAACAAATTGATTTATACATAATCACTATATGATATTAATTATTTAAATATTACATATGTATCGTGGTAGTAAAATAGATCAAAGAAAGAGTTGATAATATTAAGAAATTATATTATATCATAAGAACACAATATACAATAGCTCAACAAAAATGATTGCCGTATGGATTGATCCAAGTGATTAAGTTTGAATTATATCCAATCTATATGAAATTAACTTGGTTAACTTGATGAACTTTGATCATTTAAGGTGGCACCAAAATACTATGTAATATTAATTTCTTGGCTCATTTGTTTTTAATTGATTATAATAGACTTGGTTGGATCAACTTTGTTGGTTTGATCCATCAATCAAAACCCCTTAGTGGGTTCACCAATTTTTCAATGGAGCCACTCACTAACACCAAAATACATTGAGATGACTAGTTTTATTAAATGAAAAATACTTGAATTACTAATAATGAGGCTGTAATTATGTTTGAGGTCACTAATGGCCCTTAGTGATCCTGATTTATGCAGGAAGGAAATGAAATACATATTTAAATAGAAACACAAAGCTACATTGGAAACTGAACTTAAATTCATTAATAACAAAATATTGAAACTATTTACATGCAAAATGGAAATAAACTAGGTTGAATGATGGTAGCTTATATCTAAGAAGAGATATGGTAGCTACATGCCTCTGAACTGTGTTACAATGAGAAACAAAGGAAACCCTAAACATCCAAATACCTAACCCTAGGAGATGAAGTGCCAAAACTTTGTGGGCCCCATTGGGGTTGGTACACCAACTTCTGGGGTTCGTAACTTTGGCATATGAATTCTATTTGATGCGTACAATATCTCGTTAGAAATATCTATTCTAGGACTAAAAATTTCAACTATGAATTTTCTTGTTTTAAAAAAAAAAGTCATTTAGGGTGTTATTACAATTTTAGTCATTGATCTTTAAAGCGTTGACAACAAGAGTGTCAACGCCAATTTGTAATAAACAAGGTTAATGCACTGACAATGAGAGTGTCAACTTTCTTTTATGTTTGAAAATTTTAAAAATGCACTGACATTCAGGGTATCAATGCCAAAAGGAGAAAATTAATTTTGCCTTATAATGTGTTGAAAGAATACATGTCAATAGATGAATAATCATTATCAAATAAGTGCCAATGAGTTAGATGGTGAGGTCACGTGATCCATTGTTGAATTCCGCCCCCTCCCCCCTTTTTGTGCAGCGTGGCGGAGCTACTGGGAGTGATCCTTGTGGGTGGGATTGCACCGGCATTAGTGCAGAACTCCGCGGTCAGGCGCACTTGATGGTTTTATTGGCTTGCGTCGCACGTTTGCAACATGGGGCTGCCCATATATTGATCCGTAATGGAATCCCACGAATGAAGAGATCGCCAGAGCATTAAGGGGGGAGGGGGAGCACAACTGAGGGAAACAGAGGACTGGTCCGAGGGAAACTTGGGAACAGGGCACAGATTCATCGCCTTGGTCGGAAGTCACGAGTGGGATCGCAACGCATTGCGGCAGTGGGGGATGAATCTAGGACCGTTCGCATCACCGTAGCAAAGATGACGCGGGGGAGAGTAGGTAAGAGGTTGAAATCGCCGAGAGGTAATGCGGGTTAAAAAATCACAATTGTGTGTTAAGATTTCTTAAATTAATTGTCAGTTCGTTATAATGGTTCACAACTTGACATGTCCTAGGGTGATTTACCTCATATAGTAGTAAGACCCGTATAATTGATGATTGAATTGTTGTATTTCCTATGCTAAATGAGGACAGGTTGTTAAGTTTTCCCCAGAAACCTAGGATTGAATCACCATCTCGCTTCTGGTGCTTTTTCTTGGTAGTGAGAAACATGGGAAGGAGTGAAAACTTGAACAAAGGTGGGCCTAAGGAACCCTACCTGCTTGAAGTCTATGTAGAGATTCAACAATGTTTTTAGGAAGTAGGGTGGGAGCAATTTTTCTCTTGTTGTGCAGGTTATCATGATGGAGTTTCTAGAGAGTTTGCAGAAGGCTTCGATGGTCAGTAGGTGACTATTGGAGGAATTTCATTTCAGGTCACAGAGGAGCTAATCATTGAAGTCAGAGGTTTTACTATAGACAGAGAAAGAGCATTCAAGAGCCATGTTTTAGCTGACATCCGTGTACCTTTTTTCCTGAAAGATGAATTTAAGGAAATGAATTTGTGTTTAGGAGTTCAGAGGTCCTGGTTAAATAATAAGTGGCAATGTATCCTACGGATCATTCAGTCATACTTCACTTATGAAGGAATCTACAATCGAGTTAATCTCTATCATTTATAATTTTTAGCTCATATAGTAGGTCTGTTGAGAATAAATACTTCCCATTTTCTATTGGAAATCCTGAAACATATGTCTGCTAGAGTTAGAGCAAGACCAAATGCATCTTCCCACTTCATATATCATAAGGGTCTGATAAAATTGTTAATTGAAAGCTAGTTGAGAAAGGCTGGAAGGACCTGGAACATTTTTTGTTTTGGGGAGGGTTTGAAATTCAAATTGCAAAACCAAAAATGGGTAGGAAGAAGGGTAGCAAAAAGAAAATCTAACAACCACAAAATCCTCAACAGGGGACCATGTCCGTACAAACTAGGAGCCAACAAAAGGTGGAACCAGTTCTTCCTTTGGTTCCTAAATTACCCAGGGTTTATACCAAGAGTATTAATAGGCTATGAACAAAAAATGAAGCTCCTCCTCTCATTGTTCCCCTACTAACAGAAAAAGAAGTTAGCAAGCAAACAAAGAAAGCCAATGGAAAAATGATTGAACCTGAAGTAGAGCAGACACTACTAGATAAGGAACCCACCTTGGCATAGATGTTTAAAGGTGGAAAAATACCCCAAACCAGGCCATGGAACAAGATGAGACTGAATATCCAATTGAAGCATAATCCTAGGTTAGCAAAGGAGGTCATAGATGTAAATAAAAATCCTCAAAATGACTTGATCATAAACCAAAAGAAGGCCACAAGCTCAAAGAGACCAAGAAAACCAAATATTCAAAGAAAGGGGTTATTATTGAGGTTCAAAGGAGTAAGAGACAAAGGAGGAAAAATGTTGATGTCTTACTAGAGGAAGCTAACACACTTAGCTTGTTGATTTTTGACCACATAGTTTTGCTCACCCACTATCAAAATGAAATTTTGATTCGTAGGCTGATAACCTATCTGTCAGTGATTTACATTGGCAAAGGTGAATGAGCATTGAAATTTTCATTTTCAGTGCATTTTTGGAAATCGACTCTATAAAAGCACTGACAACTAACCCGTTAGCAATACTGTTTATGTTTCGGCTTCAAAAGGATAATAATGAGATTGTTAGCGCTATCAGATCAAAAAGCTTGAAAGGAGGAGTTATGCAACAAAAGATATTTTTAGAAGGATGACGAGGCAAGAGTTCTAATAAATTAGGAAGAGGATTAGTCACAATTTTTGTCTCGGTTTCCTAGCCAAGTTTGTAGCATGTTGTTATGATTTATATGTTGCGTTGTGTTATATTCTGTCCACGTAGTTAGCAGGGGGTTTGAAGGGCATGCCTAACCCCACTTTATGGGGTTCGGGGCAGTGCCCCAAAAAATTTTGGTTTTGCACCCTATGTTAGGTTGGGCGGACCCACCTATGGTTTTGTGCATGATTTTCACACATGTTTTTTGGACGCGATGGTTTTTGGTCCATGGTATTGGATGCATCAGCATGTTTAAATATGTATTGTAACATTGAAAGGAACATAATGAAAAATCAAGGTGGTAGTCCTGGTTTTGGGATCTAGGGGAGAATCTCTGTGTATATGTGTTTTATGTGTTATGCTCTAGTATTGTTTATTTTCTGTGTTTTAGAATTCCTATGCAGGTAATTTCTGTATAGGGTTAAAACCTACATTTGGTATCGGAGAAGTTTTGGCTTCAAGGGGACGCCTTTGTTGCTAAGGGGTTTCGCTTAGGCCTGTGGTAGACCTTGTTCAGTGGGAGATCTGTGAGATCGATTCTATTAGTGAAAGAAGATGGTGACCAGTGGAAAGATAGACAGCGAGAAGTTTAATGGTCAAAGTTTTGAGTTGTGGAAACTCAAGATGGAGGATCTGTTGGTGGATAAAGATCAGGGGATCGGGGTAGATCCAGGTACTAAACCAACGAGAGTGTCCGATAAAGAATGGAAGAAGTTGGATCAGAAGGCAAAGAGCACAATAAGATTGTGTGTCTCAGATCCAGTATTGCTGAATGTATCAGGGGAAGCTACGACAAAGGCTTTGTGGGACAAGTTAGGGACATTGTACCAATCTAAGTCTCTGGTGAATAAACTGTTCTTGTGGAAAAAGCTGTATAACCTGAGGATGAAAGATGGAGACTCGACGATAGAACATATGAACGCATTTAATACTATGGTAAGTCAGTTATTATCTGTTGATATTAAAATTTCAGATGAAGATAAGTGCATCAATTTGTTGTGTTCTCTACCAGATTCATGGGATAGTCTGGCTATTGCAATAGGTAGTAATGAAAGTGCCTTGAAGTTTTATGAAATAGTCTCATCCTTGTTGACGGAGGAAATGAGACGGAAAAATATGGAGAGCCAAAATGGTGATGCCTTGTCTGTACGAGGATGGTCAATTAAAATATTAGAAATAATAATAAAAATAAATACATTAATTGTTCTTGAAATTTATAAAATACATTAATTATTTAATATTATATCATAT
>APFE031135808.1:4712-22049 GCA_000404065.3 Pinus taeda
GAAAAACTGCTAAAAATAGTAAGTTGTGCTATAATTAAGGAAACTGAAAATGCTGAGAAAGACAATGGTGGGGGTCCAGGTGGACTTGGCAGGTGGCCACCAATATCCACCCGGATCAAAAGTTCTCTAGTTTTTCTCTTCCTGCAGATTCCAATCCATTATGGCAACCATGAGGATCACAATGGCTTGAAAATATCCTTCCTCAAGTCCAAAATGTGGTTGGGTTTTCCATGCTATGCGTAGGCTCGAAGTGAGCCAAGAACAATGCTCACTAATTTTCCCAACGTGACCATAGGGAGAATCTTCAACTGCCTCTTTGGCTTAGCCTTCAGTTTTGGGCTTCGGTTTCGGGCTTCAGTTTCAACCACCAACATAGTAAATCCCTCCTCGATGCTAGATATTTATTAGTGTAGAACTTCCCATGTTATTCATCAGGCCATTAACCAAATAAAGCCTTGGCAACAAAGGTGTCCCTATGAAGCCAATATCTGTGTCTAATATCACAAATTAACCAAAGAAAAATAAAATATTTACATAGATAATTAATAAATCATTTAACAACAATCACATATTAAAATATGCACATAATTTACACTGGGAAAACCCAAACTCTTAGGAAACACCCATCCCAATGAAATTTTCTTAGCCTTGGCCAAAACCCTAGCCAACCTAGCCAAGTGAGCCTTCACAGCTCACGTCCCTAGCCTCCACTACAATGAAGTCCTCCTAGCCTTTAATAGGATTCATTACATGAAATACCATGGGCATAAAGTCATGGGTATATTATACCATGTGCTCAAAACCACCATTGTTTAACCTGGTCAATTTTGAATATATCCCTGAGTCAAGTTTACCTAACAACAATAAGTGCAATATGTGATGTATTTCCCAAAATTTTGTCGTAGTTTTGGCTAATAAAAATAATTTTGTAGTATGACCATAGTTTTCTCCACACCAAAATTTCATGTGACCCAACCATAGTGTGCCTCCCAAATCAGCTTGGCACGCTCGCTTGAAGGAACAAAAAGGTGTCTCAGGTAGCTTAATAATGCATTCTAAAGGTGGAAGTCTGGAACTTGCTTGCCACCCACTAGAATTTGGTAAGTGGTGGAAAACTACGGATCATTTTTATATAGTAGCGGACATCTAGAGGTTTCGTGGTCGCAAGATTTGAGAACAGTAGTCAGTGCTACAATTGGGGCCAGCTGAGGCAATCAACAACATGATTGGTGTTGTCCTTCTTATATTTAATGTTCAAAGTAATAACTTATTTCCAAAAGTAATAATAACAGTGCAAGGCATAGAATCATACATAGCATGACACTTCAAAAAGAATGGTTTTCCTAATAACACATCACAAACATTAAGAGGAGCGATATCACACAATACATAATCTGTGAAGGGCTTGATGTGGTAGGGAAGACGAAATTGTTAGTTAATGCTAAGATATCCTCCTTGATAGAGCCACCCAATAATGTATGGTTGCAGGTGTGGTGTGATCAGTAGGACCAACTACTTAACGACCTATGTTGAGATGAGGTTCTTTTGGCTCTCATTGTCGATAATGAATTGCAGTGAAGAACCCTTCTTCACCCACATATGTGAGTGGAAGAGGTGCCCTGCTTCCTTTGGACCTTCGGGCTCAATCATCTGGAAATTTATGGTGGCAGTGGTGGCATTAGGATCCACATAAACAATATACTTCCCTTTGTCACTTCCATTTTTGGGTTTTAACTCCCAGTTGAAGCATGCATCTAACTCTAAAGCCTTCAACTTGGCCACCAGTGATTGTTGGACAAAGATGCATCACCTATTGGCATCTACTGAAGGATATGGGAAAAATTGTCCATCATCTCTTTCCTTTGCCACTCGATGGATTCTTCGAGAAATAGTTTGATAGGATCTCATACTCCTTCATCATTCTTTTCTTTCTTCATGGGAGGTCATTGAGTCTTGCAAGGGATCAACCAATTCAACTCCCAACTCCTTATACCTCGACCTTGTTGGGAACATGCATAGAAAAACACAGAAATAGAAGTTCTCTCTAATACCACTTGTCCAAATTTTTGCAAGAATAAAATGAAATGAAAAAATAAATAGAAACACCGAGCTACAATGGAAACTGAACTTCAATTGATTAATAACAAATACTAAAAATTGTTTACATACAGAATGGAAACAAACTAGCTCGAGAAATAGTAGGTTATCACTGAGAAGAGATGTGACACCTACATGCCCTCTGAACTATACCACAATGAGGCTTGGAGGAATTTTTATCATAAAGAAGAATTGTGAAACAATAACCCTAGGAAATGAAGCGCTAATGGTTTCGGGCTTCATCGGGGTAAGTTTGACCACCGACTTCCCGAGGTCTTAAATTTAGCATACGGTCTCTTTTTCGCTATCATAATTCCTCGTTTCGAAGATCTCCATAAGGCAAAAAATAATCTAGTTATTTTTCAGCCACTTACTTTTTCCAGAGAACATATTTTAGTACCTCAAAATGGCTCCAAAAGTTTAGGAACCAAAAAACTACCAAAAATAGAAAGTTGTGTTATAATTAAGGAAATTGAAAGAAACAATGGCGGTGGTCCAAGTGGAATAGGTGGGTGGCCACCAATATCCACCTATATTAGTCCTCCCCCCCAGGAAGAAACAATCCCCATTGCGTTAAGTGCCTCCATGAGATGGGGAAACTTCTACTGAACTTGGTCCCAAGTAATCCACTTGCCTTTGTGTAGGAGTTGGCCAGCCTTGACAACTCGATAAAATTGGATCTTCTGTTGGCAAGTGTTCTTGATCCAATTAGATGTGGCCTCTTCCATGCAGTTTGGGTCGATATTTGTTGGTGTTATTTGTTCTGCAATGTCTGATGTGTCCATCAATGGTGGAAAGTATGGTCGAAGGTGGTCCACATTGAACACTCGGTGTAGGCCAAGGAATGGGGGAATGTTGAGCTCGAAATCATTTCCTCCCACAACCTTCGTGATGGTGTAAGGCTCGTATTGGAGCAGTAAAATCTTTCGATGGGCTCTGGGAAGGTGTTCTTTCTACAAATGTAGGCAAACTTTGTCGACCACCTAAAACTCATGTGGCTCCAAATGTTGATCATGTCATTGCTTGTAGTTCGCATTGGACTTCTCCATTATGTCGTGAACCTACTAGAAGATGTGATAAATAAACTTGGTTATTTTATCAGCCTCAAACTACACATGTATGGATTTTGTTTGTGTAGTCGCATGAGGGATGGAAACATCAATAAAAAACCATGTTTGAAATCCCAGACGCACTTGAAAGCAACTGAGGCTAGTTGAACTATGGAGAGCTATGTTATAACTATGTTGCACATAGGAAAGATGCTCATCCTAGGTCCATGGATGCTTGGAGTTGTACATGTGTAGTATGTGCACTATCATCCTATTGACGACCTCTATTTGGACATAAGTCTGTGGATGGAATGCAGTTGACTTAGTGAGCTTGGTGTCCAATAGTGTCCATAGGCCCAACTAGAATGTGCTCAAGAACCTGCTATCCCAATCTGATATAATTCTCTGTGGGATCCCAAAATGTACCCACACTCATTTGAAGAAGAGTTTTATAGTGTTGTTTGTTTTGATAGACTTCTTGCAGGTCGTCAATATAGCCATTTTAGAAAAAATATCCATGACCAAAAATACTCAACATTACCATGCTTGGAGGTGAGACCTTGTATTGCACCAAGAGTGTTGCAACTCCCAAGGGCTTCTCAACTCTATTTATCAACTAGGGGTTCATACAAACTTCGTGGTGACAGTGTTATATACAAAGTAGATGGAATTCTACTCATGCTACCCTTAACTAGGACATTTGATCAATAGTGCTCCAAGACCATTCTTCTACTAAATTAGGAGGAAATTAACTACTGAAAGTACAATTCTGAAGCTAACTCTAATTTCAAAGGTAAATTCTTTTCAAACCCTAACTTGTAGATTCTATGAACTTGTAAATGCAACTGAATCAATTCATGAAAGAACACAAGAGCTATACTACCTGCAGAAAGGAAACTACACTATTTTGCAATAAACCATCTAGCTATCAAATTCACTTGTAAACAGACAATTATCCTACCAAATCATAACTCAATATTTCTTGCATCATCTATCTAATTCACATTTTCATATAAATCAATGTTCTACTTATGTTAAATCCGTGATAAATAAGTTAACACTATTCTATCTTGTAGTGAAGGGAAAAGGATGGTTGGAATGGCCTAGGTGTTTCCCTTTATCATCGAGTCCAAGCTAGGGGTCAACCTACTCCTCAACTAAGTCAAACTTGCATCATGGGTCAAAAAATGGGCTAAAAAAAACTTCTATAGGCATGTATAGCAAGTTGCTACAGGAACCCTGTATTGCTACAAGAAGGCTTGTACTGCTACACGAAGGCTGCCAAGAGGGTTTGGAAGGTAGGAATGATGAGATCAAGGGATGGAAAGGTGGATGGAGGTTGTGTTATATGGATGAAAGGTTTCCAACACCCCTAGCCAATCTCAACACCTCAGGAAGGAATGTTTTGGACTAAGAGGGTTGCTCACGATGACTTAGAGAAGGAGCTCAAGAAAAACATTTGAGATTCATAAAAGAGGGTGAAGAAGTCCTAGATGGAGATGGTGAAAGGCCCCTTGCCTATAGATCCAACGGTCCTGCAACATCACATGCACATTCTCTATTATCATTTACAAAATAACATAACTGATGGTGGAGAAGATGAGATGAATTTAAACACTATCTAATTTATGCCAAAAACTTTGATCTAGGAAATGAATCAACTTCTAAGCTATAGAAAACATATGCAAAACAATGTAACTAATATAGACCTTCTTCCAAGAAATCATAAACATAGCATTTTTGGGTTGTGATTGTAGATTCCTCTATTCATGCTCTCATGAGAGAGATGAAATAGAGGTAGTAGTCATAGGATTTTTGAGGAATTATATTCTAATAAAATGCAGAAAACTAACAAACATTATAAGCTAAAAAGAAATACCAATACATAAGAGGAGCCTAAGCCACTGGGGTTGGGCCCAAACCCAAGAGCCTCAGCCCTCTGAAACTAACTCAATGATGGATCAATAAGAAACTTCTCATTATCATTGCATCAATGTCAAATACATCACATAATAAGTCAGAAATAACCATATCAAGTGCTTGAGCTCAATAACCTCTTATTTGAAAGCAAAATTCGAATCCTAATGAGCTCTTTGACATGTTTATTTATACAAGATGGTAGCTACCAACATCTCCCTAGAAAAGGGATGTTTTTCTCCCAAAACGTAAGAAAGGTGGATCTAGATCTCCTTGAATTGCACTTGCTTGGCTACCAATAACCTCAAGATGATGAGAGAGAAAGTGTTGATTTTGGTTGATTGAGGGAGTTAAGGAGGTGTAAAACCTCGTATAATCTCTCCTTGTTATATACTTTGAACTCCTACAATGAAATCATCTCAAAATTGCTCCATTTCTTTCATTTAAACCATCCTAGGCCACATGACATAGCAAAACATATTTTACCCCTCTCACTAAGCATAATATAACAAAAATTGTAAATAAATATGAGAAAGAGATAGTTCTAAAATTGGAGAATGGCATTATGACCCTTATGATATACCTATTGACGAGCCTCATCATCACCCCCCTACTAAAATTGTTTCTCATCCTTTGGGCAACTCAGTTATCTATGTCCATGTCCTTCATGGCCCCAGTGGCTTCTCTGACATCCCAAGGCTCCTCAGATGGTGTGTCTTCTTGAGGATAGAAGCCTGCATTCTTTTCTATTTATGTGCATTGGGTAGGGTCCCCCTAGGTCAAAGTTTTGTAAAGATCCCGAATTTTGAGGAGCGGAGCACACTTGACGCAGTGTTTAAGGAGTCATAGCGGCTTTAGGGAGGGTCAAATTCCCTTATTTTGTAAAAGGACAAGATCAAGTTGTATGTTTTGAGCTCCACCCATGGTTTTTGGAACATGGTATTGTAAGAGGAAAAGATATATAAAGGGTTGTCTTAGTAAGTCAAATGCAATCAATTGATGAATCAATCGATGGATATGTTTTGAGTTTGTAATTGTCATATCTTTCTGGGTTAGAGCGAAGTGGAAGGCTCCTGCAGCTATGTGTGCGGAGACCCTGGTGAGTCTGTAGTTGTGTTCACAGGGTAAGAAGGATTGTAATTGTGAAAATTTGAAGATAATAAACAAGATTTTAGAGGAAAAAATGTGTACTTACATTTTGTACTTTAATTTATGCAACTATTTTTTACTTTTGTGTTGCGCAGTAAAAGATAAGATTATAGTTAATATATGAATGTTGCTACAATTAATTATAGTTAAGGTCCATTGATTTATGCACAATAAATTTTGGGTTTGCGAAATAGTATTTCTGTATGAATAGATCAGATTCGGTATAATATTAAGAACATGTAGTGCGGTCATAGATCTATAGGCGAGTCAGACTAAGTCAATATCCACACTCCATATCCTTTTTTATGTAGAAACTTGGTTCTAGCATCCCCCAATATTTCCTTGGGTGAGACTGTGGTCTGCACGAGCAGATCATTGCTGAAAGGGTCGATGATAAGGGTTTTTTTGGTTAGCGCAACAAACTCTGAACCTGGGTCTAAGCCCCTCAAGCTAAAAAATGGTTCCATTGTCGATATTGGGATTTATCTAAGGGATATGTGATGTGGCATCCGACCAGATAAGAGATTCAAGATTGGTTCGATCTGAAGGTGTGTCAATTTGCAGCTCAAGAGAATATAAATTCAGACCTGTCAACAGATAGGTGGTTGTAGAAGTATATCTTTACAAATTAGCACTATATCGTTTTTGCATTGTTCGCTAATGAGCTAGACAAGTGGCTTTTGAAACTAGCTTAAAGTCAACCTTGTTGGAAGCACAACGAGCCTACTGTGTGGACCGGAGTGCAGATTAAGTGAATCAAGGAGAATGAAAATAAGATCACAAGAGATGTTGATTATTGGATCAATAGTTTTCTCAAAGGCTTTACTACTGAATTTTTGATTGACATGTCGGTATCCTATAGTGAAGCTGAGTGCTAGTTTTTCAAGGATCCAGGAGGTAAGTATTTGAATTCTTTAAATGTCTAGATTAAGATGAGGTTATGTGAGAAGGGCGTATGCAAGCAGATTGATGTTTAAAGGAATCAAGACTAGATATACGTGGAGTGGAAAAAGATTCAAAATAGATCGTGATAATTTCGTTGAATCTATTTACAGTCCATTATTGAGTGAATCAAAAAATGAAGAATAAAGGAGCAACCCTAGCACACATAGAGGTGCATCGCAGTCAGTTAATCAAGGAACTTATGGGATTCCCCATCCAACCAATCCACCTCCACCTCCACCTCCACCCTCACTTCCCCCATTTAATATGGCTAACACAGTAAATATTTTTGTTTTTAAGGGTCAGGGATCAGAGGATCTCGAGAAATTTTGGTTTGTCTCCAAAGCTGTATGGAAAGAAAAACAAATTAATGAAGAATATATGAAGAAAGCTCATCTTTTCACGGTGCTACAGGACAGATCATTGTCATGGTATATTAAGTACAATACAACAACCAAGTTGCTTCGCTAGCTGACACAAAGAAAAAACTGAATGCAGAGTTCAAGAAACCAAATTCGTAGTCGCAGTGCATTACAGAGATGAAATAGATTAAGCAAGTAGTCAACGAGACTGCCTGGGAATTATATAAGAGATTAAAATGTTTGTTGGTAAAAGGAAACTTTTAGATCTCTAATGAGTAGCACAAAGATTGATATATAGCTACGCTATTTCCGCATCTCATATTACCTTTATCGCAATAAAAGATCGCATCGCAAGATGAGGCATTAGAAATTGCGATGAAGCTAGAAGCATCACTCGTACAGGATACTCATGTAGGAGTTTAGCAGATACAAACCCAGTTAGTGATCTTACATATGGAGATACAAGATTTGAAGGAAGGAAAATAATTTCGGCTTGATATGCACTTAGAAGTTTGGTGGATAAGGTGTAAAGCCGAAGGTTACTATAAGGACCGGTGTCCTGTCTATCATGATTATTTGGCTGTTGGAGGTCTTAATCCTCTAAAATTGAAACCTATTGCTGGAACAAGTACTGAACCGAGTGTTTGGTGGAGTATTTTCCAAATTGCAGGCCAGCACCCCAACTGACCACTATTATTTGTTACAAAAGTATGTGTAGTCGCCAAAGCAGTTATTTTGTAACTTCTCCCAATATGTAGGACATGACAAAATAAATTTTCGCAACTATGATTTGATGATAGAGAAAACTAAAATGTACATAATGTAAGTTGAAGACCACGTTTAGGAAGATCATGGTTCACCTGTAGCCCGTGGAGGATTTCAAGGCCGAGGACGCAATCGAGGGAGCGTTGGATGAGGTTGAGGTCAGATTATATGTTATAAATATGGCGAAGATGGCCATTTTGTGTGGGTTTGTCAGAACCCCACTACCCCTTCCTATAATTATTGTAGACAATTTGACCATGTAATAGAGAATTGTCCTATTTTGATGGCTAAAATGTAGGAAAAGAAGAATCAGCAGCCTACGCAAAACTTGCAAATGATGAGGGCTAAACTACATGAAGATGATCCAAGTGTTAACATAGTGACATGAAGTGGCACAGCGACAGGAGGAGATAAAATAGAGGGAAAAAATCATATGGTGGATACATGGTTTAGGAAGGTTAGATAAAAGGATATCAGATTCAATATGTAGATGGAGAAAGAAACCTTCATGGAAGCGAAGAAGAGTTTCATAGACCCAGGAGCTTCGAAATCAAAGACGCATATGAAACTAGTACCACAAAAGAATAATCCAAAAGTGGTTACTGCGATAGAGAACCTTGACCCGACCATTTTGAAGTAATTTCTACAGACATGTATGAAGTTGCTAAGGGATCAAAAAGTAGTAGAAGGATTGCAATAAATAATCGAAAACTGTGTTGGTAAAGAGAAGCCACAACCTGAACAATGCACAGTAAACAAAGTATATGGAAATCAGAAAAGAATCGACCAAGAGATGCGATTAACAATGCAGATTAGTGAATTTGAAATGGATAAAGTAATTCTTGACTTAGGACCAGATGTGAATGTATTACTGAAGCAGACCTAGGAGTGAATGGAACAACCAAACCTACAATGGTCACCGATTCAGCTGTGCATGTCCAATCAGTAGAAAATCATCCCGATGGGTCGATTGCATGGCGTTGTTGTGGACATCGAAGGAGTAAGCTTGGTGGCGAACTTTGAAGTCATTGAGATTATGGACTACAGCAATCCATATTCAAATTTACTTGGAATTGATTGGGATTTTTATATCGATGCTATAATCAATTTGAAGAGAAGAAGTATGGTATTTGAGAAGAATGGTACTAGGATCGTTCCTTTGGACCCCTCTAAAGGAGCACGGTATACAAAACCTATCTGCGATGAATATGGAAATGAAGATATTGACAATATCTATAAGTTGACTACGCATGACGAGGATTAGATCAACCCCACTACAGATGGGAGGATAAGCTGGGAAATGGATAGTTAATGTATCTTGGACTATGATGAAGAATTGGAGAACTAGCAGAATTGTTTTCACGAAGTTTCTACTCTACGTTGTAACAGACTTACAAAATCTATTCACTGCATCTCAACAGAGGTACGTAATTTACCTTACTATGATGGAATAGGTGATGTCAACTTATTTCTTGATACGTTTGAAAGAGATGTAATAGAAGAACATAGATTCCAGGCCTTGGGTATAGCTTTGAGGTCTACACTTACGCGATGGTGGGGCACACATAAAGACAATATAGGAGATTGGAAGGAGTATCTTTGATTGATGAGGCTCAAGTTCAGTCATGCAAACACAAGGCTTGCAGATAAGTATAATGGTAAGGATGATCCCCAAGAACATTTGTCTCATTGGACTACGGCATGGGGCAAAGAATCTCAACCAGAATGGGTACACATATTTCTCCACACTTTGGATGTGATACCAATGAATTGGTATCTCGAAATGAAGTTGCGCCATGGCACTGCTGACTGGTACAATCTGAAGGAAAGATTCATATTGACCTTTATCTTTGAATATGGCTTTGAGTGTATCGATGATGCCCTTCAGGAAATCAGAGCAAGAATTTTATGGACACCAAATGAGCCAAAGACTTGGGTACAACCTGATTGGAACGTGCAGTTGCAGCATGCAATAGAATGCTATAATATGACCATGGAAGAGGGTGAGGAAGATCCATGCAATATTAACATCCCAAAATTAGAAGGACAATGCGAGGTTGGGGGACCAAAAGTTGAGATACCTGACATAACACAACCTGTTAAGATGAAGCAAGTCAATATAGGCTCAGATGCGGAGCCCAAATTCGTGTGCATTCAATATTATTGGGATGAGGATACAATAGGTAAGGTCGCTAAATTAATGCATGAGTACAAGGAGTTGTTTCTAATGAATTTCACTAAGTTAAAAGGCATTGTAGTTGATCTCGGCATAATGAGCATCACTTTGAAGCCAAATGTGAAGCCCGTAAAACAACAACCATATAGGCTAAACCCAAAATACAAAGAGAAGTTGAAGGAGGAGCTTGAGGAGATGGTCACGGCTGGAATAATTGAATCTGTGAAGAATCCAAACAGGTGAGCCCAATGGTAGTGCAGGAGAAAAAGACTAAGGGAGACATAAGGATTTGTGTCAATTTAAGAATGTTTAATGATGCATGCGTATATGACTTGTTCCCAACATCATTCACTGATGAAGTTTTGGATAGTGTGGGAGGATAGGAGGCCTACTCCTTTACAGATGGTTTTTCATTGTACCATCAAATTAGGATCATGCCATAAGATAGGAGTAAGACCACTTTTTCTACTGAATGGGGATCATTTCAGTATACAATCATGCTATTTGGGTTGAACAATTCACCTGCAATATTCTCCAGAGTTATCATCACAACATTTGAAGAATACATCCATAAATTTCTGGAGGTTTACTTTCATGACTGGACGGTCTTTGGACTGTTAAAGAAGCATGTTTCAAGCCTATGCTTGATGTTGTATACCTGCAGGAATTATCAAATCTTGTTTAACCTGAAAAAAAGTGCATTTTTTGTGTACCATATGGAATATTACTGGGACATGTTGTTTGCAAGCAACGACTGATGGTGACCCTGTAAAAATTGTTGTTATTATCAATCTGGATTTGTCAAAGAACGTGAAGTAGCTATGCACGAATCTAGGGAATACTGGTTATTATGATAAGTTCATAAAGACCTACACACAGATCAATGTTCCGATGGAAAAAATACTGAAGAAAGATGTCACCATTTGTTGGGATGATGAATGTCAAAAGATCCTCAACATCATAAAGGAAAAAATGGTCATTGCATTGATCTTGGTGTTTCTAGATTGGAAGAAGGAATTACACATTCATGTAGATGAGTCATGCATAAATTTGGGTGTTATCGTAGCGCAGCTAGTAGAAGGAGATCTTGATCACCCAATCACATTTGCAAGGCAAAATTTATCTAAGGCATAAAGGAATTATTCAACAACGGAATGAGAGGGCTTGGCTATGGTGTACGCACTAAAAAAAATCAAGCATTACTTATTAGGCACACACTTCAAGATGTTTATGGACCATTCTACATTGAAGTACTTGGTGAACAAGCCTGTGTTGGGTGGGAGGATCTACAGGCGGCTATTTTTGTTCCAAGAGTACGATTTTGAAGTAATATTCAAGCCAGGACGATTGAACGCTCGTCGGATCGTCTGTCCATAATTGAGACAGGCGAAGAACCAACAAACATTGAAGAAGGACTGCATGATGCACAACTCTTTGTAGTAACAGTTGTTGATGATCATTTCACTGATATCCTTTACTTTTTTTCTACCAGAGTAGCCCCTGCAGAGATACGACTCAACAGAAGAAAGAACTTGTAATTAGAGCTGCATATTTTTCTATGATTTCCAGATATTTGTATAAAATGGGCCCCGATGAGATACTGTGCAAATATGTACCTGAGCAAAAAAGACACGCACATTGTGGTGTCGCGGGAGGACACTATGCAGGAAAAGCCACCACACAAAATATTTTAAGAGCAGGACTATGGTGGCCCACAGTGCACAAGGATTCCAAAGAATACTGTAATTCTTGTGATGTCTCCCAGAGGATCGCAAGACCTTCGAGAATGCATGGATTTCCATTGAATCCACAAGTCATCTTGTAGGCTTTTGATAAGTGGGAGATCGACTTTGTTGGGTCCATCAATCCACCGAGAAATAAGACTAGTGTGCGATACATTATTACCGTGATGAATTGTCTAACCAGGTGGGCTTAAGAACGACCAGTAAAGGATTGCAGCATATCCACTCCTATCCAATTCATATTCCAACATATGTTGTCGATATTTGGGTGCCCAAAGATCTTGATAAGAGATCGAGGATCACACTTCCTACATAGCACTATTAAAGCATTGACGGTGGAGCTTCAAGTACATCATCAAAAGAGCATGCCTTACCATCCTTCGGCGAATGACATGGTTGAGTTTTCAAAAAAATCAGAAGAATGCTCTAACTAAAGTATGCAACGTCAAAAAAAATGATTAGGATGTGCGCATACTAGCAGTTTTATGGACGTACATAACTACCTGCAAGAAGTTGACCAGGAAAACTTCGTTTAGATTGGTTTATGGACAGGGAGTTGTAACGCCTATGGAATGCATAGTACTGAGTCTTAGAATCAATGTAGTCACGGACATCATGGACAACGAAATTATGGAGAAGAGATTGGAACAACTGCTCACACTCGAGGAAGATCTCTTTAATGTAGGATTTCACCAACAAGTACACAAATCCAGGAAACGGGCATGGCATGACTGACATATTAAGTAGAAAAATTTCAAGAATGGAGACTTGGTTTTCTTGTACGATAGTAAGTTCACAAAGTTCCCAAGAAAATTAAAAATACATTAGTTAGGACCATACATTGTGAGCGATATCTCAGATGGTGGCACAGTTCGCTCGCGAAGCTGAATGAAGAATTCTTTCTTGGGCGAGTAAATGGTAGTAGGTTGAAAATATATAGGGACGATTTCATCCCTAAGACTACACAATGACTGTATGAATGGGGAGAAGTCTTAGTGCTACAAGAAGTTGGAAGGAAGCAAGCGAATTTAAACTACTCTTCCAAAGAAGGACTTTGTTGAGAAGGAAGCGTTGCGCAATATTCAAAAGGATGGCGTAGATGGAGGAAGTTGTGATGAAGTAGGAGTAACCACGTTGTAGGGAAGGGTATGACATAGTTCATCTAGAATATGATCGTTGGGGTTGGTATAGTTGATTTGTTAGGGAAATTGTCATTAAAAGGAGTGGGGGGGGAAAGCATTTACTGAGCATATCTGGGCAAATATTCCACCAAATTCGCATTTAAGAGGTAGCTTTGAAGGCGATCACGGAGTTTGAAATTCCAAAAGGTTCTAAATATGCCAACCCACTCCACATTCGAACACTTTTCTCAATAAGATTTTGACTAGTGATTTTTCACTTAAGTGTGACCCGAGCGTTCTGTTGCATGTCTGGTAAGAATTGGGAGGAGATTGAACAAGAATTTCTTAGACAAGGGTTAGGATTCATCATGATTGCTACACCACCATCACATGTCATCGAGCTGAGGTCCGCAAGGAAAAAAACTATTGGCACAAGCATGCAGAAGAAGAAGCAGCCACAAGAGCTTCCAGTTATGAAATTTCCAAGAAAAATAACTAAGGAGAAGAGAATTAAGGAGAGGTTGGACAAGCAGAAGCAGCCGATGGAGCCCCAAGATTCATATGCGGAAGAAGTGGTCGGCGGAGTAGAAGATATTGACGCAGAAGATATGGAATTGATATCTAGGTTTCCACCCTATATTCCACCACAAATGGCAACATCAAAGGTTACCAGGGACACAGATGCTATCAAATTCAAAGTATTTACACCATTGTTACCAACTGAGGTGCTGATTGAGGGAGAGATGTTGGTAAAGGTGCCATAATTCCACATGGAGGAATAGGATCTTAACAATCAGGGCAAGTAGCCCTAGTTTAAACCCAACAAGTACTTGAAATTAGTTTACTATGAAGAAACTAGAGTAACAAGGGTCGAACTAATGTCATGGATAGAAGGAATTCAGCGAGCTAGGCTATTAAATGTGCTATATATTTTGAACTTTGGGCACAACAATATCAACACAATCTAAGTGCGCCAATTATTGTCATTGGTTCATGAAGGATGTCTATGGTTGGGGACGAACATCCCTATTGATGATATGTTAATTAGATGAATAACTACACTTCCCTACCAAGGAAAAAACCCCGCTGACGCATTTGTCGGAAAATATCAGGAGAAAATGTTGGATGAGCAGATGAAGCAGGATTATGCTCTAATCAGGAAATATCGAGGATTTGTCATCAACTCCATTAATGATCAAGTTGTGTGCTCTTTCGTGTACATTTTGGCTGGGAAAATAATGAGGAAGTGTTGGGTGGATGAGGTACGCAAACCGGTTGTATCATTTATGCAGTGCAGAAAGGGCGTCTAGTTTAACTAGGCATGATATTTGTGCCAAGAATTTTTGGATGACTCTCGGGAGCTATTGGAAGAGGGAAAGAAATTCCACTACACGTAGTTATTTCTTTTGATAGCGCTGTAACATAGAGAACACTAGAGGAGTCACATTTACCCACTGTGGACCCTGACGTCTGCGAGGCTACGAGGTATGCCTCACTGTGGGCTTCCAAGGAGCTAACCCGTGTTACAGAGAACAAACTATTATGGGTCTTGTTTGAAATGGGCTTGCACACCGTGATCAGCCAGAATCTGAGGTTGACACCAATTTTATTTGAAAAATATAGAGAGATTTTAGACTTCATGGTGGACTTTCACCATTTACACATCTGCGCCAGGAAGGATCTGGAGGAGGTACGGTATGAGTTTCCATACTTGGTCACTGATGATGACATCATGCAAGTGGTGAGAAACTGACCAAGTGATTGGCTAAATCCACCCATGGAAGGAGTAGAGACAAAGTATGTAGGCACCAATCAAATATTGAAATATATTTCGGGTGTAGGGACATGAAACAACCAACTAAGAAGGGAAAAAATAAGGTGACTAAAAAATCACAATCAAGCTAGAGAAGGACACTGCATTAGAGACAGAGCGCGAAGTTGAGAAGGAGGAACAAGTCACCAAAGACAACGATCAAGGTGGTGAAGACCCTTTTGTTAACACTGATGAGGTAGATTCCCCATTCATATTTAAAAGGCGGAAACCAAGTGTTGGAGGTACACAGAAGAAGCACAAGTAGGACAAATCTAGTCGCGTAGAATCGATGGTCCTCACTGACGGGGACATCGACAAGATTGGAGACACCGTCTAAGCTATGACGGAGGACATATGGGGGAGGATTGTGTTATCACTCTGATAATTCTTTTGAAGTAGAAAGAAAGAAAAACCAAAGGTAACCACAAACCACTTTTGGAGATTAGGACCTAGCCTTCCTGATGCTCAGAGAGGGCTCTCTTTAAAATTTAACTTTGTTTTAGTTAAGATGTTTTTAGGCTAGCTATGATTGTTCAAGGGGTTTTTGATTGGTATTTGAGATTGGGTGGTGGGATCTGCTTAGACAGATGGATAGAATGATGTCTTTTAGACCATTGGGCTATGGAGTCAAACAAAAAGGAAGCAAAACTAGATTAACTCACTAAAGGTAACTTTCAAAGGGCAAGACATCAAAGTGTTTTTCAGATCTTTGAGACAGAGGGGTGAAAGGGTTTCACTCGAGGTGAGAGAGAAGTTAAGGGTTCTCAGACCTGGATAATGAATGAAGAATGAAGGGGTAATCGAAATCAAAGGGCAACTAAGAATCCTTTAACCTGAATATTTATGAAATCAATTTAAACCAAAGAGCAATTAATAATTATTTAATTTAAATATCAGAAGAAAACATTCAAATGCATAACTGTTAAGATAGAGTGTAATTAAACAAGTTATGAAATATTATTCCAGTTATAGCATTTAGATTTGGAAAAACATTAAAGATTATTAATAACATGAGAAAAATGACAACAACACATGAGAATACTTGTCTGAGATTTTCTTAACACATGAATCCTTTTGAAATGTCTTTGAATCCTTTTCATCAATCCAGCTTGCTAGCTCAGCAAATGATACAATAACCCTCTGGGTTTTCCAATCAAAAAGTATATAGAAATGTCTAGTAGAGTCCACCCTACATACTTCGAATTGTGAAGTATTTATACAAAAGTTTATTACAAAATATCTCAAACTAATTTGAGATTTAATCTAGGAAATAAAAATATCTTCTTGCAAGAAGATAGAGACAACTATTGAATTGTTTCATGTTGTCCCTTTTATTTTGGTTGTGCTGGCTGTTATGCTTTGATTTTTAGACCTCTATGCTACTTTTTCGTTTTATCTTTCATGATGGATTCTTCATTTACTTTAGCCTTTCATCTAATACATTTTCACTCTGATACACTTTGACCCTGTTGATCTGTCTTCATCCTTTTACCATGTTGTTTTACTTTTACTGTACATTAACCTTTTTACTACATGTTTCTATAGTAAATAAGTTAATTTCTCCCATGTTTTAACATTAGGTAATTGGATTTTTATCATCCTACTATATATTTCATTTGCCTCCGTGTATTTGGAAAAAGTAGGCTTATTGATAAACAAGTGTTTTACCTCATGCTGGAGGTAAAACAAGTTTTCAAATCTTTAGTAAAGTACTTTTCCTGTTGGTAATGCCTTTATAGATGATGTATTTACCTGATCCTTTGCTACCTCTCTGATTTTCTTGTTGTAATCCTCCTGTGTCATGAGCTTGTCATTTATCACTAAGGGATTGGGTAATCCCTTCTCTCTCAAAACTTGGAACTTATTCATAAATCTGTCAATGGCTATCTGCATATTCTGACACTTATCCTCCAAGTTCTGCATTAAGATCCTCATGGAGAGGACGTTTCTGACCTCCAAATTTGTATTTGTTCTGTCCTCTATTTCCAATTTCTGAAGCTCATACTTATTCTTGCTGTTAAGGAATTGGATAATTCTGGCAGCCTCTTCTAGCATTTGTCCTAATTCTTCCTTTACTTTTTGGATGGCCTCTGTAGCCAGCTTTGTCAAATCTACTTGCTAAAAAATCACCTGAATACATGGTCAAATATCATTCACAGAGTCAATGATATTGGCCCATAGTTGTTCCTTAGCCTGCCCAAGGG
>APFE031135808.1:23172-56255 GCA_000404065.3 Pinus taeda
TATGGACATTTCTTCCATAACTTTAACCAACCTTTCTACTTCTTCACCTGATGTACCTGTTGCCGAGGTAGATGTTGTAGAAACCAGTTGTGCTGTGGCCATTGGAGTTGTGGGAGCCAATGAGGCTGCCAATGTGGAAGGAATAGTCATGGTAACTGTAGGGATGAAATTCACTGAGATAGTGCCAATATCAGTTTTCTTTAATTGGATTAAGCTGTCCAATTCATTTTCTGTCTCCCTCAACTGATCATTTAGTTTAAGGACTAAGTCCATCAACTCTTCATGTCTTTTTTGGCTTTCCAATACTTCTTATGTCTGGGGATGTTGTAGTTGAGGTATATTCAACTACTTCTTGAGTGCTGCAATGTTATCATTCTTCCTTTTGATTAATTGTTCAGTAGCCTTGATGTCTTTGGTATCATGTCCCAATTCAATTACCAAGACTTCCAAAGACTTGATTCCGGTGTATTTGGCCTGTGAGGAGGCCTTTTCCAACTGATACTGGCCTGAAATGTTATTGAGTGAATTTTGCAACTAATGAGCAGCTATGGCTTTTCCTGTAAGGGTGGAGTAAATCATTTCTCTAGCCTTCTTGTGAAATTCAATTTGGTCAATGGGATGAATATCCCTTGCCAATACTTCAAAGTCTATCTTCTTGAAATTTTTTGATGTTCTTGGTTGTTGTATAATTGGCTTTATGAAGGACATTTGCATCTTTTCTTCCTTGATGTCAAAAGCTGACATCAACCTAGTTTGATTGGTGGGTGTAAGTTTGAGATACTGTGCATAGGATTTTTCCTTCAATTTCTCATTTTTCATTTTGATTTCCTTGAACCTGTCATTAATGTCCCTATCTCTATCAGCAGGCTTATTAAATTAGGAGACTTCTACACTGACATGACGTTCTAACATTTGAGTTTTTGATGTAGATGGCTCATGTGTTTCTCTACATGGAGTTGTGCCCTTGCTCATGTCTAACTCAGTATTAGTTATTTCTACTAAGCCTTTTGTGTATTCCTGTTCTGAAACAGGATTGAGCCTAGGCATTTTGCTCTGGCTAGCTTCATACTGTACATTGGAAGTGTCCATACCTGAACTGGATGCTCCCTCTCTGTTCCTTTTGGGATTCTTTTCCTCATTCTGAGGAGTCTGCAAAATAGTAGGGGTACTCATGGTTCCTTCTTGCTCTGGTACCTACAGGAATGAGCTTTCATCAAGCTGTCTCTCTAGATCAAACAAGGTATTTTCAACATCTACCTTTGTACTATCCCTGTTTATGAGAGTGTTTTCCAACCACTTAGATTGATTGACATATCTTTCTATTTCTGGTATAGGGTGATGAATGTAAGGTCCCAATTTGGCCTTTTGTCTTAGTTTGGTCATAAACCCTTGAGGGGCATACATCCACATGAAACTTTTCTAAAACTTCATTTATTACAGAATTTGATATGCTTCCTCTCCTGCCTCTCTAGAATTGCAAATAAAAGGGCCTAGCTGATTTTTGACCTTGAACTGAGTCCTTTTCTTGGCTGAGACAAAGTTGACATTATCAGAGTTCATTATCTGCCTATAATATTCCAGAGCAAATAACCTCATGGGGTGGTATTTGGGCAGTTTGTATGGGGCAAGTTGGCAACCATAGATTCTTACTTCGGTGCGATTTTGGTAAAGGTACCAATCTCCCACCTTACTTTGCTTGGAAAATTGGAGCACTCTTTTGATTTCTTAACTTATTTTGGGTGGAGGGCTTCCTGTCAGCATGGTCATTACTGGATGGAAAAAAGAGTCAATGAATTCTGTGTAGGTGTATGGTTATGAATATCTGTGGAATAATGTGTCCAAAATACCACAGACCTAGGTTGGCCTTCAGTATCGAGCTTCTGGATGGTGAGGAGAAATCTGTTTGACTGATAATATAAAAACATGTGGTCAAGTACATATGAGTACTTGAATACTCTTTCATTGTGCATTCTGGTAAATTGTTCATGCATCCTTTCAGCTATGAACTGAGAATAATTGTAAAAAGTAGCTAGAGGCTTTCCTAGGGTGAAAATAGACATGAAGGCCAAGATGAGCTCATCAACGAATTCATATGTGGTATAACCCAGAATACATGAGATCATGGTTACAATTTTCTTTCCCCTTTCAGAGAAAATGGAAAAAACATATGGAGGGGCATCTGTAGGAATGTGTTGCTCTTCTACAATGAAAGTTTGGAATATTAGGGCCAATCTAGATGGACTCAATTTGGTGTACTGGTCTAAGAAATCCCCAAAGGAGAGTGGGGTCAGGTTTGGACTTGGTTGGACCTGCAACATTTCGTAGATTGACTCAGCTGTAATAGTGAACAAGACCTTTTGGTCTGGGGACATTATATCCCTCTGGCTGGGAATGTAACAAGCATGGCACATATGGACAAGCTCAGGAAAGACATGTACTTGTGGAAACTGGTAATTGGGAAAATTGAATTCCCGAAGGCCAATGCCATCAGTATGGTTTAGATATTTGTCCCTACTCAAACAATGAATTTTGAGCAGGAGTGTATAGGCACTTGTGTCCTTGATTTGAAAATCCCTGTCCGCCAGGGGGAGGTGGTCAAGGTCCAAATGGGGGGTTGTGACTACTCTAACATCCATGGCGATGGGGGCAGCCATAATTCTGTCCTTGTGGATTTTAATTTGACCTTATAGTTTTATATTAGAGGTTTGAAGGCAATTCGGAAGCTTTCAGAAGGGTTTGGGCACACACTTTAATTTTTAAAGTAATTTCAATTAATTTTACTTAATTAAAACACTTTAAAGACTGAACTTTTTCAAATTGAAAAGGTGTCTAGTAATTTTTCTTCAAATACCTAGAATTCGGGTGAATTAACTTCAAATTTGGTGTTCTTGGCAACTGCAGAAGGTTGAATGGGCTCTGGTACAAACTGAGAGCTTGATTTGGGTCTCTGCAACTTCTTCAGTAGTGAAATTGAGGTTAATTGGTGATTTCAGAGTTTGAAGGTGTCACAATGGTTTGCAGAGGTTCACAAAGAAAATGAGTGAAAAAGGTGAAGTAGGGCTTCTCGACCCTTTTATTGAACAACAGTCACTTTTTGGCAGGTAAATTACAAATGAACAGTGGCAGTTTTTCGGGTTGGGCAGGGAGGTGATTTCCGAAGCCATCGCACTGCTTTTATGGAGGAGGCGGTATTTTGGTGAGGTGACCCGATCTATCTTAGCGCTTGACACGTAGCAGATGGGGCCTGGGAGAAACCACTTTATCAAGCGGGTAAAGGTCGGAAATCTAGTGAACCCGATATGGCCGCGGACCATTGGATTTCGGTGCTAACGATCGGACAAAAATCAGGTGACAGATGTGCACAGATGAAATGGCCAAGGGTTTCAGGGGGGCCTAGGGCTTTAATCCATGGTGGTTTGGGATTATTTACACGTTAAACATAGGATTAAATGATCAGATGGGGTTTAATGATGGGATTATCTTAGCTTTACCGAGAAGTGGTGAATTAAGAGGGTTTGGCCGGGGATATGGGATAAAAGTATAGTTTATAGCTAAACTAAGGGTTGGGGTATTAAATATGGGATTTACTTACCTAAGGGAAAAGGTATATTAGGAGCTATATCATCATGTTAAAAGTTAATATGAAATGAAATGAGCGGAGTGAACATACCACTAAGCATAATGTAATATTTTTACATTTTCTTCACATACACTTATACTTAGGATAAAATCTTTTTGTAGGTATTTTGAATGAAATGGAATTTAACATGGGATTGTTTACTTTTCATAGGCAAATGGAGTTTAACCTTAGGAAAAGGGGTTTTATTTGGGTAATGAAGGAAAATGACTTTTATGAAGGGAATTCTAACACTTGATGTCCATAAGTCATTAAGCCGAGGGTCCAGTCCCACCAAAAGTCGGAGAAATGCTCTGAGCCTTTATGACTTTAAGGATTTTTAGTACTAGAACATACTTTTAGATGGGGAAATTAGTAAGTATAGGGATGAAATGAATGAGGGGGAGTTAATTAAATCAACTTGAAAACCATTGTTTTTTCTTTCTTAACTTCTCATGCACATTGAAAGATATGATTAAGCATGATAAATGTGTTTTTATCCAATCAACTTTATACTTCAACAACCTTTCTTCTACTTACCCATTACTTACCCTAACATTTTTTCTTCATTTTATTTGGGTGCATTTAGGCTAGCAGACCCTTATCATTCATTTTTATTTTGAAAGTAAACTATCTACCTCTAACCTTATATCTTCCAAGGGCTCAAATTGAACTGATGAGCTCCTTTTATTTTCTCTACCTATCTAAAGATCTGTTAAGATTAAGCTGTTTGGTTATATTTTATTCTCTAGTTATAAACATAAAATTGAAATCATGATATAGTCAAGATTAATTAGTTTGACTACCATGGGTTGTGGCATGTATGAAAAGCTACACACAACCGTCATTTAAGACAGTAAAGTAATAAAATAGTAGTGGCATTTAGACTTGCACACTTTCATGATCTGTTTTTGTGTTTGGGGTTCATATATTTTCATTTTTTGATCTTTTCGTATTCTTTTTGTCCTTTGATATTTCTTTTAAGACATAGCCTCTTTACATTTTTAAATTTTTAATATGGAAAACATTTGCAGAAGGCAAAGGTATGTACAATATTACAAGGTTTAACCTTAGCCAATTCAAAATTATGAATCTTGTCACTATAGGACTCTTACAGATTGAAGACCAATATAAAGCAGTTTTGACAGAGGTCCAACATGGCCTCAAGGATCTGTAGGTTCAGGCGAGCATGGTTCAAGCGAGTGTGAATCAGGCGAGCATGTCTCAAGCGAGCGCAACACCATCACACACAATTGTAGGCAACACACAGACAACGATTACCTGTGCTCTAGGTTGTGTAACTACCAGACGAAACTCTACATTTTGAGACTGTCGAAGATTAGTAGCACGCACAACACTAGAAAAATCTAAGAATCAATCTTGCAGTGCTCCTCATTTAGAACTTGCACGAGTTACATTAGGGGGCCATCGATGACCTAAAGGTGCAGGAGAAACGCACTCTATTGGTAATTAAAGAAGTTAAAAATGACAACCTACATATGTTCGAGGACATGAATTAGTCCATCAAGGATCGTTATGAGGCAGTTACGTATAGGCCACAACTAGACGAGGCCATCACTAAAGCTTGCAGTGAGCTACCAAAGCTCCAAATCCAGATGGAGGTGGCACCCCAAGAGAAGCTTCAAAAGCTTGTGGAAGTTGTAAAACAATCAAAGTCGGAACTAAAATTCGAGCTGGAAATGCAGATTGTGGAGTTGAAGTCGAGGGTGCACCTGACAACTCCACCAAAGGTTCGCGAGCAACGTAAAGCGGATATCAAGGAAATTGTTAGGGTCCTATAATTTATAGGATCAATTTATGATCATCTGTTGATTTTTATCTTATGACATATTGTAAATAATGTTTCATCCTACAAATTATTTCTAAGAAAAGAAAAAGAAAAAATAGAAAAAAGAAAAAGAAAAAGAAAAGAAAGGGGATATAAATAGATATGTGTGTGTGTGTGTGTGAAAAACAAAAGGAATAAAAAATATGAAAAATAGTCACAATAAGTGAGCCAGTTCAAATGCCACTTCATTTCAAAAAATAAAAGAAATGTGATGACAAAACCTTAGAAACAAAAAATATTCGCAGCTAGTTTAAATGTCACATTTGATTTAAATTAATATATTTTATTATTTAATTGCATTGTTTAAGCGCGATTAGATTAGTTTAATAAATATATTAATTATTTAATTGCACATTTTAAGTGTGATTAATTAAATTTTAATAAAGTCAGTTGATACGACACTTTGTCATTTTGTAATAAAGGTCGAGTTATAAACAAGGGTTGTGATCTCACCTACCCAGATCAATGGCGAGTGATCACTTCAGACCCCCCTCACCCCTTTGGCAGTTAATCAATGGGGTGGGTCCGAAAATTTGATTCCCCAAATCCATCTTTTGCGACATGGAACTCCTTGGCAGACTTCAGACCCCCCACTCGCCTAAAACTACTTACCACTGACCCCCCTCTCCGAAATAATCTTTTCCCTCTTCCCACCTGGAAAGTGACCGTTAACTCCACTTCCCACTCCACTCCATTCCATCATGACACATGGAACACCCCATCCACTCTGCTTCTACTACTCTCACATCCCATTTGACTCTGCCCTGCCAAATGGCACATCCTTGTGCTCGTCATATACCCGTTTCAACACCTAACCATTCCCAAATTAATGAATTTATCCCGTTAAATGGATAATAATCCAATGGTAAGTGATCTAACCAATAAAATCACCAAAACCCCATTCAGGTAGCTTTCCTTCTGTGACCCTGCTACAAATCCTGCTACAGTGAGCATGTTATTGTTATTGCAACCAGTCAACAAACCAGACTACCACCGCAACCAGTCAGAAAGCCGACCTGTCACCGCTACCATTCATCGAGCCACCAATGTGATCCAACCAAATTCTCGAGTAATTACAACATTTATTTATTTCCTTTCCACCATGCCTTCTAAGGGTAAATCCAAATCTACAATTGAAAATCCATGTTGCCCCTTGTAATTGACTTAGACTATCAGCCATTAGGCGATGAACATTATAAAATTTACGAGACCAGTTATGAATTCAACCTCTATGAAATCCACAAATGGTTAAAGAAAAAATTCATTGACCTCAGTGACAAATTGAGTCTGTGGGACTCCTTCCTACCCTAATTTATTTTTCCTCAGAACTATCAATTTCTAGAATTTGTTGCATGGTGCCATTTTGGGTACATGCTCAACCCGCCAAACCACCTGTTGTTCATTTAAAAACACCTGCCAAAAAATAATTGTTGCTCCATCAAAAGGTAGAGAGGCCCTTTTTGACATTTTTTCGCTCTTTTTCTCTGTGAACCTCTACAAACCAGTGTGATTCCTGCAAATTCTGAATTCACCATTTGAACTTCGAATTCACTCTTGAAGAAAGTTGTAGAGACCCCAGTCGACCTCTCAGTCCATACCAGATTCATTTGAACCTCTACAACTGCTGTGAACTCCGAATTTGCAAATAATTCACCCAATTCCAGGTATTTCACCACAAATTACCACTTGCCTATTCAAATTTGGAAACTTTCAGCCTTGTGAATTATTTTAATTAAGTAAAATCAATTGAAAAATATTCTAAATTTGAAAACCCGCGGCCAAACCCTCTAAAAATTTCTAGTTTCTGTTCAAAACCCTTGAAATAAACCTGTAAAGCCACATTTAAATACACAAGACTAGATTATCACTGCCCCTATTGCCTTAGACATTAGACCTATCACAACTCCCCATTTGGACCTCGACCACCTTCCCTTGGCTGACAGGAATTTCCAAATTAAGGATACATCTACCCAGAACCTCCTTCTTAAAATCCATTGTTTAAGTAGGGACAAATACCTCAACCATGCTAATAATATTGGCCTTTGGGAGTCAAATTTTCCCAAATACCAGTTCCCAGAGGTACATATTTTCCTTCAAACTGTCCACTAATTCCATGTCTGTTACATTCCCAACCAGAGGGCTATTATGTCCCCTAATCAAAAGGTTTTGTTCACCATTAAAACTGACTCCATTAATGAAATGATGCAAATCCAACCAGGTCAAACTTAACCTCACTCTCCATTGGGGATTTTCTAGACAAGTAATCCAAGTTGAGCCTATCCAGGTTAGCCCAAATATTCTAGAAATTCATTATAGAAGAGCGGTTTATTCCCAAATAACCCCCCCATATGTTTCTTCCATGTTTTCCAAAAGGGGAAAACAAATCACCACCATGATATGATGTGTTCTTGGCTGCTCCACTGATGAATTTGTTAATGAACTTGTCCTGGCCCTTATGTCAATTTATACCCCAGGACAACCTCCTACTATTTTGTACAATTATGTTGAGTTCATAGCCGAGAGAATGCATGAACAGTTCACTAGGATGCACAATGAGAGAGTATTTAAATACTCATATGTTCTCTACCATATGTTTCTATATTATCAACCCAACATATTTCCTTTTTCCCTTCAAAATATAGATACCAAAGTCCAGCCCAAGTCTGGAATTTTTTGGACCCCACTATTCCACAAGTTTCAGTCACCATATACCTATTCAGATTTCATAGATTCTTTTGTCATCCAGTCATGACTATGCTGACAGGAAGCCCTCCACCCAGAATAAGTCCAAAGATCAAAAGGGTCCTTTAGTTGTCTAAAATAAGAAAAGTGGGAGATTGGTACCTTTACCAAAACCACACAGAGATAAGAATTTATGGTTGCCAACTTGCACCATATAAACTACCCAAATAACTCCCCATGAGGTTATTTTCTCTAGAGTACTATAGACAAATAATGAACTCTGATGAAATAAATTTTGTCTCAACCAAGAAAAGATCACAATTCAAAGTAGAAAACCAGTTAGGCCCCTTCATCTGAAATTCTAGAGAGGCAGGGGAGGAGGCAGATTTGCAGCGAATGAAGTTTCAAAAGCGTTTCATGTGGAGGCATGACCCTCAAGAATTTGTGAACAGATTGAGAAATAAGGTAAAGTTGGGACCTTATATTCACCACCCCATACCAGATATAGAAAGTTATGCCAATCAATCCGATTAGGTGGAAAATACTCTTGTAGACAGAGACAGTACAAATGGTAGAGGTAGAGAACACCTTCTGTGACTTAGAAAGACAGTTTGATGAGAGCTCATTTATGCATGTACCTGAATGGCAAGAAGTAGACATGAGCGCCCCTCCTATCATGTAGAATCCTTAGAATGAGGAGAAAAACACCAAAAGGACCAAGGAGGAACCCTCAAGTTTAGGAATGGGCACATCAAATATACAATATGAGACCAGTCAGAGCAAGAGAGAAAGGCTCAACCCTGTTTCAGAGCATGAAAACATAGAAGGCTCATTAGAAATAATTGATACTAAGCTGGATAGAATTAAAGGTGCAGCTCCATCTAGGGAAACACAAGAGCCTTCCACATCACAAACCTAGATTTTGGAAAGGCAACTAACTATAGAAGTATCCTCATTTAGTAGGTCTGCTGATAAAAATAAGGATATAAAATATAGATATAAATAGATCAATATGAGAAATGAGAAACTAAAGGCACAAACTTATGCTTAGTATATCAAACTCACACCTAAAAATCAGACAAGGTTGATGTTAGCTTTTGACATCAAGGAGGGAAAATTACAGATGTCCTTCATAAGTCCAATTGTAAAATAGCCAAGGACATCAACAAACTATAAAAATATTAACTTTGAGGTATTGGCAAGGGATATTCATCACATAGACCAAATTGAGTTTCATAAACAGTCTGGAGAAATGATTTACTCCACCCTCATAGGTAAAGACATAGCTACTCATCAGTTACAGAATACATTGAGAAATATCTCAGCTCAATATCAATTAGAGAAGGCCTCCTCACAAGCCAAGAATACTAGAATTAATTCTTTGGAAGACTTAGTGATTGAATTGGGACATGATCCCAAAGATATCAAAGCCACTAAACAGCTAATAAAGAAGAAAAATTATGACATTTCTGCACTAAAAAAACAATTGAAGATACCTCAGTTTCAACATCCCCAAACATAGGAGGTCTTAGAGAGCCAAACCAGACATGAAGAGTTGATGGACTTGGTCCTAAAACTTAATGATCAATTAAGAGAGACAGAAAAAGAATTGGACACTTTAATTCAATTGAAGCAAAGTGATATTTCCAATATAGCTGCAAATGTCATCCCAACAGTCTCAATAGCAATCCCATCAATGCTGGTAGCCTCATTAGCTCCCACAGCTCCCATGCCTACAACACAGCCGATTTCAACATAATCTACATCAACAGCAAGTGCATCAGGAGAAGAAGCAACAAAGTTGGTCAAAGCCATGGAGGAAATGTCTATTTAGGCTACATAAATGAACAAACTAAAAAAAAGAGACAAGCTCGGAAACAGATTACAAGCTTGCCAAAATTATGCACAAGGAAGAAGTCCAGAAAGTTGCCAGAATGAATGAAAGATTAAAGGCTATGGAGAAAGATCCAACACTAAAGGAACCCCTTAGGCAAGCCAAGGAACTATTATGGGCCAATATCATTAACTCTGTCAATGATATTTGGCCATCCATTCAAGTGATTTTTGAACAGATAGACCTGATAAAGATAGCTACAAAATCTATCCAAAAAGTCAAAGAAGAACTAGGAGACATGCTTAAAGATGCAACTAGACTTATCCACTTCCTCAACAGTAAAAACTAGTATGAACAATAGGAATTGGATATAGAGGATAGGGCAGAAACAATTTTGAAGGTAAGAAAGGTCCTTTTCAAGAGAAACTTAATGTTAAACTTGGAGGACAAGTGTCAAAATACGCAGGTAACAGTTGATAGATTTATGGCCAAGTTTCAAATTTTGAGAGAGAAAGGGTTATCGATTCCCTTGGTTGTAAATGACGAGATCATGACACAATAGGATTATGACAACAAAATCAAAGAGCTAACTAAAAAACATGCCAGTACATCATCGATAAAGGCATTGCCAATAGGTAAAGTTATTTACCATACATTTGAAAAATTGTTTTTCCTCCAGCATGAGGTGAAACACCTATTCATCACTAGGCCCACTTTTGCTAAGTATATCGAGGTAGATGAGATATATAGGAGGATGTTGAAAATCAAGTTACATGATGGTTAATTTTGGGAAAATTTAACTGATTTACTATAGTAAAATGTAGTAAAAAGGTTAATGTACAGTCAGCAAGGTAAAAGGTAAAGGCAGGTCAGCATGGTTAAAGAGTATCAGTGCCAAAGAGTATCAGATAAAAACCAAAAGTAACTAAGGCCTCCAACGTGAAATTTCAAACAGCAAAGAGCATAAAGGGCTACAAGCCCAACTATAAAGGCCAGCAGCACCAAAATACTAGGGACATCGTGAAGCAATTCAATCGCTGTCTGGACCTTCTAGCAAGAAGATATTTCTATTTCCTAGATTAAATCTCAAGTTAGTTTGGCATATTTTGTAATAAACTTTTGTATAAATACTTCACAATTCGAAGTATGTGGTGTGGATTCTTAGACATTTCTATAGACTTCTTGATCAAAAGACTGTAAAGTTATTGGAGCATTAACTGAATCAGCAAGCTGGATTAATGAATAAAGACCAGATATTTCATAGGATTCATGTGTTGAGCGAAGTGCAGGCAAGTATTTTCTCATGTTGTTGTTATCTTTCTTAATTTTTTTCCATAATCTTTAATGTATTTCTGAATCTGGATGCTATAACTGGAACAATATCTCAGAATTTGTTTAATTACACTCTATTTTAACAATTAGGCATTTAAATGTTTTCAACCAATATCTAGGTTAAGGAATTCTTAGTTGCTCCTTAGTTTAGGTTGTCTCTTTATAATCTATAGCAAAGGATTCTTAATTGCCCTTTGTTTTTTATTGCCCTCTGTTCCTCATTTAAATCCCAGTCTGGGAATTCTTAATTGCTTTCTCACCCTGGTTCAAACCACTTCACCCCTCTACCCCAAAGACCTGCACTTTACTCTGCTAGCTTGGCCTTTGAACATTCCCTTTAATGAGTTGATCCAATTCTACTACCCTTCTATTGACTCCACAGCCCAATGGTCTAAGTACATCATTCTATCCATCTGTTTTAAGGATTCCACCATCCAATCTTAAATACAAATAAAAACCCCCCTGAACATTCAGAGCTAGCCTAAAATCCTAGCGAACAAAGCCAAATCATATAGAGAGAGCCCTCTCTAAGCCATAGTTTGGCTAGAGCCTATGCTTAAAAGTTGGTTTGTGGTTACCTCGGTCATTTTCTTTCTTCTAATAACTTCTAGAGAAAATTTTGAGTGATGACATAGTGGCGACCATACTGGGGAACTCGACTCCTCAGTCCTAATAAAACTTTAAGAAAATTCTAATTCTATATTTTGAGCCTCTTAAAGTCATTTTTTAGAATTTATCTCGAGAAAATCTCACAAAAGCAATTAAAAATTTTGAAATTCTGGCTTCCAAGAAGAATCACTTTACTAGGGCTAATCCAGACCCAAACCCTACCCCAGTAGTTGATAATCCTAACCCAATTTCAAGAAAATCCAAAAAAGAAGAAAGTTCAGTTAGCCAGGTACCATTAGTTAAAGCTAATTCTTGTCCTCATGAGTGGTTATTTTTAGAAGAACTTCCCTTTGATGGGCCATTGAACATTCATTATTCAGAACAAAATCTAAAAATGCACTCAGTGAAACTATTCTAGATCTTGATTTTATTGTATACCTTGAAGTTTAATAGGACAAAAAATCCATTGATGAATACATTTTGAAATCTCCTCATTCATCCATTAATACTGCCTCGACCCCTGATCTTTATGAACAATTGTCTACTACTTTGAGTTCACCATTGTTCCCTTCAACTTCGACAATAATACCTTCTGAAGTCCATTCTTCACCACCGTTCATACCTACTCTCGCTCACCAACCTATCATTATGCATTCATCACCTACTAGTCCTGGTTCTTCATCCACTACTGCATCGTCCTCGAGTACCTCAACCCCACATCTTAACCCCTCCCAGCTTACATCCATGGCAAATAGATATGCTCCTCTTGTTTTACCTACCCAACTTGGTGCTATGCCAACAAACTACCAAAGTAAAATTGTTCAATTTGATGGCACATGAAATTACATTGCATAGCAAAATTTCAATAAGATAACAGATTACTTTGAATTTCACGAGATTGACAAAGATAATGTTCAAATGAGACTCTTTGCCTAGACTTTAGCTGGTGATGTTAGGAAATAGTTTAGAGCATTGCCTACTAATAGTATTGGTAATTTAGATGCATTACACCATCGATTTTTTAACAGATGGAAAAAGAAAAAGAATCCCCTACAAATCCTTTCAGAATATGACAATATTGGAAGGGGACCTAATGAAACTATTCAAGGTTACTGCACTAGATTCAATGATATATATAACACCATCCTAGTTAATCTTAGACCCCCACCTGACTTAGCTTTAATAAAGTTCCCTGATGGTTTTGACACATATATGACATACCAACTTAGGGAAAGAAACCCCCCAATGTTAGAAGAAATGCAAAGTGTAGTTGTTAGTGTAGAGGCTAATTTGTTAGCTAAGAGGGCTAGAGTTAGGAATGAAAGGAGAGGAACTGCTAAGGATGAAGCTTCACCCTCTGACATTAAAATAGATAGTTTAGCCAAAGGTATGGAAAAACTAATGGATAGAATAGAGAATATGGAGAGGAAACCTCAATGGGATAGCCAACAAGGGCCTCCAGTTAGAAACCCAAATTTTAGAGAAAACCAAAACCAAAATATCGGGAAAAATGGACCCGATCAGAACATTAGGCCTCCTTTTCAAGAAAATTATGCAGAAACATCCTGGCCAGAAGATCTAGAACAAGATACACAAATTAACCTAATAGGAATAAGTGATGAGGACATTGTTTTTCTAACCCAAGACGAATAGGAACTGCATATGCTACAGCAACTACAAATACAGTCTGGGGAATCATTTGATTACAAATAAGGATACGATTCTGCCATCTTTGAAGTACACAAACAATATAATCTGAGAAGCAAAAAGAATGTTGATATCCCTGACCAAACCAAGAAAATAGTACAAAATCAACCAAATAAAATAAAAGAAGCCCCTGTTTCAAAGATCCTCCAAATTCTCCCTAGGCAGAGCCCAAATCCTTCTGGCCCCACAATTGTAGATATCACCTCTAATCAACCTTCTGATGATAAACCATCCACTTTGATTCCACTTGAGGAATCAATGGACAAAGCTCAAAACATTAGATTTGAAAATCCACATAAGGAAGTCCCCAGTAAAGGAAAAGAAGACAAGTCTTCTCAAATCCCCGCTTCAAAAGTTCAGAACCCTCAAACAGAAAAAGTCTCTTTTCCTTCAATCTTGGAGAAGAGATAGCAAAGCTAAAGACTTCAGTCCCTTTAATAGAACTAATCAAGAATGAAACCTATGAATCACAGAAAAACTAGACCTTAAACATCACTGAAAATGAGGATTCAGTCAATTTGTTTGATGGCCAGCCAAAAATCATATTTGGACCAGATTTTAATGGCAAACCATTAGAAGGAGGAGTTCCACCTTTTTATATCAACCTTAGTATCCATGATAAAATCCTACATAATGCAATGTTGGATTCTAGAGCCTCTCACAATTTAATGCCCAAATCAGTAATAGAGAAATTAAACCTGGACACTACAAGGCCTTACAAAGACATTCTCATTTGACTCCAGTTAGGTATAGTGTCTAGGATTGATTAAAGACCTGTGTGTTACTTCAATCCAATATCCTGCCAAAGCATCCTTATGGATATTGTGGTTTCTAACATCCCACCAAAGTATGGCATGCTGTTATCCAAATCATGGGGAGCCAAACTTCCAGGATCTTTACAGCTAGATATGTCATATGCAACAATCTCTGTTTTTGGACAACCTAAGAAACTATATCGTGAAACCCCAATGAAATATATGGTAATTCGCCAGGATCGGCCTCAAAACTTTCCCATCTACTCTATACACTCTGATATCGATTATTTTATCTTGTATAATGTTGATCAAACACAAGAAAAACTTTTAGACAGTATTAAGGCAGAACCAAAAGAAATTGTAGTTTCTGCACAAAATGAAACTAACCAAACTACAGAACTGTTCAATGAACAAGATGGTCAAATTGTTGTAAATGATGAAACGTTTGTTGCACCAAATAGTGAAAATCATGATCATGAGAAATTATGGCATCTAGAATTTGATGGGTCAGTCAATAGGTTAGGAGCAGGAGCAGGAGTGTGGATATATAATTTGGAAAATAATCATTCAGAAGGCCATGCATATAGATTGAATTTCATATGGCCGAGTATGAAGCATTAATTTTAGGTCTTAATTTAGTTAGGAAATTAGGAGCTAAAAGAGTTTCTGTCATGGGAGACTCTGAACTAATTGTAAAATAGATTGATGTTGTATATATGACTAAGGACTCTAGATTAAGTTGTTATAGAGATACTATTGTAGAAATACTTAACACTTTCCTAGAAACAAAGCTCACAGTAATTCCTAGAAAACATAACATGCAAGCCCATAGTATAGAAATGTTTGCCAGCACCTGCAAATTACCCTTTCAGCCCAACCATCAGTACACTGCTAAAGTTAGGCATAGAACTACAATTCCAAATAATTTGAATAACTAACAAATATTTTCTAATGAAAAACAGATAAATAAATTTTTAATTTCAAAAGAAGAGTTTCTAAATGGCAATATAGATATGGATACATCCATAGTTCCTGACACTAAGGATGAGATAGAAATAAACGAGATAGAAGGTGATGAGCTAAATGGACTCAACCTAACTAAATCTACCAAATCAGATGTAGATAACTTGGAGCAAATTGAGGTTGATGAAATAATCAGTGAATAAACCGAAGTAATTAATCTCAAAGATAAATTCTTACCAAAGGGATTAACCCCTCCGGAAGATTTATTTGATTCAAATGATATTCCTAGGAAAACTAAAATGGAACCTTTGAAGTTTGATATATAGAGGAATGTAATATAGGCACTGATGAAAATCCTAAATTAATCAAATTTTCTAAATCATCACCTCCGTCCGAAAAAGTGAAATACATCGATTTGTTGAAAGAATTTCATGATGTCTTCACTTGGAGTTATGAGGACCTCAAATCCTATGACACCAATATCATCCAGCACACAATTCCTATTAAAGAAAATCAAAAGCCTTTCAAACAAAAACTTAGAAGGGTTAATCCTATCTTATTACCTGCAATTGAAATAGAAATTTAGAGGATGTATGATGCCAAAATAATTGCACCAATCATATTTTTTGACTGGGTCTCAAACTTGGTGCCAACTAGAAAGAAAACTAGTGATCAGAGTCTATGTGGATCTCAGAAACCTCAAAAAAGTGTCACTAAAGTACAATTACCCTCTCCCCAAAATGGACCACATTTTACAAAGAGTAGTTGGATCAACCAAAATCTCATTGTTGGATGGGTTTTCTGGTTACAATCAAATCTTGGTTCACCCTTATGACCAACCTAAGACTGCGTTTGCTACTCCTTGGGGCACATTTATTTATGTGAAAATGACTTTTGGGCTAATGAATGCAGGAGCCACTTTCCAGAGGGCTATGGATATAGCTTTCGCAAAATAAATTCATGATTTCCTTATGATATATCTAGATGATATTACTGTATTTTCAAAATCTGACAATCAACATTTGGATCATCTAAGCCAGGTTTTTATTAAATGCATGAAATTTGGAATCTCCTTAAACCACAAAAAATCCTTGTTTGGGTTACAAGAAGGAAATTTTTTAGGTCACATAATTTCTAAAGATGGCATAAGAATAGACCCTACGAGAATAGAAGCCATCTTGCAAATAAGGCACCCTAGGAACATTAGAGAGTTAGAAGCTTTTTTAGGAAAAATTAATTTTCTTAGAAGATTTTTATCTAATCTATCATAATTAATTAGATCACTAAACAACATGTTGAAAAAAGGCTCCACCATAAAATGGACCATTGAGGCTAAAAATATTTTGAAGACATCAAAATAGCCCTAACCAAAACACCTGTATTAATTAGTCCTAAATTTGATAGAGATTTCATCTTGTTTTCTTTTGCTTCTGAGCACATAATTTTTGTTTTTCTATTGCAGAAAAATGACCAGGGTTATGAACAACCCATTGCTTTCTTTAGCAAATCCCTGAGATATGCCCCCTTGAAATATAATATCATGGAAAAACAAGCATTGGCTTTAGTCAAAGCCATTAAGGAATTTAGGTTATACATCTTATATTCTCATATAGTAGCCTACGTTCCTAATTCAGTAGTTAAAGACATCCTAAATCAGGATGGTCCTGATGGAAAGAGGGAAAAGTGGATTGCTACTATTTTAGAGTATGATATAGAAATCAAACCTACTAAGTTAATCAAGGGCCAAGGTTTAGCTAAGCTCATGGCTGAATCGAATTGTCAGGCCTTGGATATAAACTTTATTGTAGAAATAGATACTGAATAGGAGATGGTGACTCCATTAATCAGCTAGGCCTTTCTTGAATCACCTTGGTATCTTGATATTATTTACATTTTATTGAATTTACAAGCTCCCCATGAAATATCTAGGACCAAATGCAGGTTTTTGAAGATGAAATCCTTAAAATTTTGCATATTAGACAATGTTTTGTTATGGAGAGATCATGAAGGTATGATTCTCAATTTCTTATTAAAAGAAGAATCTGACAGGGTTTTAAAAGAATTTCATGCAGGTGACTGTGGAGGACACCTTTACTAGAAGACCACTACAAATAAAATCCTTGGAGTTGGTTTCTACTGGCCTACCTTCTTTGCTGATGTCAAAAAATATGTGACCTCCTGTCACAAATGCCAAATTTTTGAACGGAAGAAAAATCTCTTACCTTTACCCCTCAAGTCAATCTCTACTGAAATACCTTTTCAATAATGGGGTTTAGACTTCATTGGAAAAATTCACCCACCCTCATCTGCCCAACAAAAATGGATCCTCACAGCCACATACTACTTCAAAAAATGGATAGAGGCCATAACTTCAAGGCAAGCCATAGACATTGTTATTATAACCTTCCTTTAAACCAATATTCTATCAACATTTCACTGTCCAACTAAGCTCATTATTGATAATGCAACAGCCTTTAAATCCAAAAGAATGATAGATTTATGCGTTAAGTATCACATCACCCTTGGTCATTCCATAGCCTATTACCCTCAAGGAAATGGACTAGAAGAATCCCCAAACAAGAGCCTAGTAAAGATCATCAAGAAGTTGCTAGAGGACAATAAGAAAACTTGAATTAAAAAGCTAGTCAATGCCTTATGGGTAGACAAATTGACTACTAAGAAATCAATTGGTACTTCTCCCTATCAGCTAGTTTATGGGATGGAAGTTGTCTTTCCATCCTCTTTGGGAGTACGAGTAATGAAGATACTTCAATAATTATAGGTAATAGTATCCAAAGAAGAATCAACCAAACTATTCATCTACAACAAACCAGAGAAGAGGTCTATGTCAAGTCTCAAATTGTGCATGAAAAGATTAAAAATATTTTTGATAGAAGAACCAAGGCTGAAGATTTATACCTTGGTAATAAGGTGTTCAAGTGGGATTCAAGGATGGAGGACAAAGGTAAACACGGGAAATTTGATTTCCTATGGAAAGGTCCCTATGTCATTTATTCTTACAAAGGAAACAATGCTTTCTTCTTTAGGGAAATTGATGGTACAGATACAAAAGGTGGACCAGTGAATGGTCAAATGCTAAAACATTACTTTGAACCAAGTTACCAATTTTCATTTCCCATTTTTATATACTTTATTTACAAAGTCTAGTTTGGACTGGATGGTGATCTTTGACGCTGAAGCCCGAAGAGAAAGCCCTAAGCTTTAAAAGATTCACTGTCGTAAGTATCAATAATATAGATTCACAGGTGGACACATTGCAAGGTAACATCAACAACAATTCAAAGTCTACTGATCTTCATTAGTTCTTGACATGTTTTCACAAGATTCCATCTCAAAGTGGTTAGGTTCCTATACTAATAGGAGTCATAATTTTGAATGACTGAGGCTAAGCCTTGTAATATTGTACATACCTTTGCTTTTTGCAAATGTTTTCCATATTAAAAAATTAAAAAAATGTAAAGAGGGTATGTCCTAAAAAGAAAAATCAAAGGACAAAAATAAAGAGAAAAGGTCAAAAAATGAAAATATATGAACCCCAAAAAACAAAAAGAGACCATGAAAGTGAGCAAGTCTGAATGCCACTACTATTTACTTTGATGCATAATAATGATTGTGTGCAGCTTGTTATTCATGCCACAATCCATGGTAATCAAGTTGTTAAATCTTGATTATATCATGCATTGAATTTTATGTTTATAGTTAGAGAATAAAATCTGACCAAATAGTTTAATCTTGGCAGATCATTAGATAGGTAGAGAAAATAAAAGGAGCTCATCAGTTTAATCTGAAACCTTGGATGATATAAGGTTAGAAATAGATAGTTTGTTTTATTAAAGAAAAGATAGAATAAGGGTTTGCTAGTCTAAATGCACCCAAATAAAATGAAAAAAATATGTTAGAATAGGTAAATGGGTAAGTAGAAGAAAGGTTGCAAAAAGTGTAAAGTTAATTGGATCAAAACACAAGCATCAAGCTTAGACGCATATTTAAATATGCATGACCAGTTATGAAGGTAAAAGCAAAGGTTTACAAATTAATGTAATTAACTCCCTCTCATTCATTTTCCCCTTACTTACTAACTCCTTATCTACAAGCATGTTCTAGTACTTTAATCCTACAAGTCAAAGAGGCTTAGAGCATTTCTCTAACTTTTGGTGGGACTGGACCCTCGGTTTAATGACTTAAGGACATCAAGTGATGGAATCCCCTTCATGAAATTCATATCCCCCTCATTACCCTAATAAAACCCCTTTTCCTAAGGTTAAAACTCTTTTGCCTAGGAAAAGTGAAAACCGCCCCATGTAAATCCTATTTCACTCAAAAAACCCACAAAAAAACTTTTATCCTAAGTATAAAGCAAAGCGCGCAAATATTACATTTTACCTTATTACTTAGGAAAAACCCATTCCACCCATCACATTTCATATTAATTCCTAAACTTTATTATATAATTCCCCCATATTCCTTTTCCCGTATATTAACTAAATCCCTATGTAAATACGCCCAACCCTTAGTTTTAATAGAAACTATATGTTTACCCCTTATCTTGACAAAATGAATAAATCCCCTCGTTAACCCCAAATAAACACAAATCACTTCTAATTAAAACATTGGGCCCCTCCTAAACCTCTGTATATTTCCTCCGCACTATTCCCTCGCCTGACCACCGTCCGATCATTTACGCCCAAATCCTACGATTCGTAGCCATATCGGAATTACTTGACCCTCGACCTTTACCCAAAGCTAAGTTAAACCTCTATTAAGCCCCGCCAGATGGTTATGTGTCAAGCTATGGACCATATTGGTGACCCCTCCAAAATACTGCCCAGCCTCCATAAGCGGTGAGATGGCCTGGCAAACTGCCTCCCTGCTCAACCCGCCAAACCACCTACTGTTCATTTAAAAACACCTGCCAAAAAATAATTGTTGCTCCATCAAAAGGCTGAGAGGCCCTTTTCCACCTTTTTTCGCTCGTTTTCTCTATGAACCTCTGTGAACTAGTGTGATTCTTGCGAATGCTAAATTCACCATTTGAACTCTGAATTCACTCTTGAAGAAAGTTGCAAAGACCCCAGTTGACCTCTCAGTCCATACCAGATTCATTCGAGCATCTGCAGTTGCTGTGAAATCCGAATTTGCAGACAATTCACCCAATTCCAGGTATTTCACCACAAATTACCACTCACCTATTCAAATTTGGAAACGTTCAACCTTGTGAAGTATTTTAATTAAGTAAAATCAATTGAAAAATACTCTAAATTTTAAAACCCGCGGCCAAACCCTCTGAAAGTTTCCAGTTTCCGTTCAAAACCCCTTAAATAAACCTGTAAAACCACATTTAAATCCACAAGAACTAGATTATGGCTGACCCTATTGCCTTGGATGTTATACCTATCACAACTCCCCATTTAGACCTCAACCACCTTCCCTTGGTTCACAGGGATTTCCAAATTAAGTATATATCTACCCAGAACCTCCTCTTTAAAATCCATTGTTTATGTAGGGACAGATACCTCAACCATGGTGATGGTATTGGCCTTTGGGAGTCAAATTTTCCTAAATACTAGTTCCCAGAGGTACATATTTTCCCTAAAATTGTCCACCAATGCCATGTCTATTACATTCCCAGCAAGAGAGCTATTATGTCCCCTGATCAAAAGGTTTTGTTCACCATTATAGCTGACTCCATTAATAAAATGTTGCAAATCCAACCATGTAAAAACTTAACCCCACTCTCCATTGGGGATTTCCTAGACCAGTACTCAAAGTTGAACCTGTCCAGGTTAGCCCAAATATTCCAAACATTCATTATAGAAGAGCGATTTATTCCCAAAGATCCCCCCCATGTGTTTTTGACATGTTTTATGAAAGGGGAAAAAAAATCATCACCAGGATATCATGTGCTCTTGTCTGCTCCACTGATGAATTTGTTGATGAACTTGTCGTGGCCTTCATGTCAATTTATACCCCAAGATAGCCTCCTACTATTTTGTACAATTATGCTAAGTTCATAGCTGAGAGAATGCATGAACAGTTCACCGAGATGCACAATGAGAGAGTATTTAAATACTCATCTATTCTCTACCATATCTTTCTATACTATCAACTTGACAGATTTCCTTTTGCCCTTCAGAAGCTGGATACCAAAGGCCAGCCCATGTCTATCATGTTTTGGACCCCACTATTCCACAAGTTTCAGTCACCATATACCTATTCAAATTTCATAGATTCTTTTGTTCATCCAGTCATGACTATGCCGATAGGAAGCCCTCCACCTAGAATAAGTCCAGAGATCAAAAGGGTCCTTCAGTTGTCTAAACTAAGCAAAGTGATAGATTGGTACCTTTACCACAACCACACAGAGATAAGAATTTATGGTTGCCAACTTGCACCATATAAACTACCCAAATACCTCCCCATGAGGTTATTTGCTCTAGAGTACTATAGACAAATAATGAACTTTGATGAAATAAATTTTGTCTCGGCCAAGAAAAGATCACAGTTCAGAGTAGAAAACCAATTAGGCCCCTTCATTTGCAATTCTAGAGAGGTAGGGGAGGAGGCAGACCAAATTTTGCAGCGAATGAAGTTTCAAAAGAGTTTCGTGTGCAGGTATGACCCTCAAGAATTTGTGATCAGATTGATAAAGAAGGTCGAGTTGGGACCTTATATTCACCACCCCATATCAGAGATAAAAAGATATGCCAATCAATCTGAGTGGGTGGAAAATACTCTTGTAGACAGAGACAGTACAAGAGTAGAAGTAGAGAACACCTTAAGTTCACGCATACTCCTCAGAATGAGGAAAAAAACCCCAAAAGGACCAGGTAGGAACCCTTAAGTTCAGGAATGGGCACATCAAATATACAATATGAGACCATTAAGAGCAAGAGGCAAAGGCTCAACCCTATTTCAGAGCAGGAAGACACAGAAGGCTCAGTAGAAATAACTGATACTGAGCTGGACATAAGTAAAGGCACAACTCAATCTGGGGAAACACAAGAGCCTTCCACATCACAGACCCAGATTCTGGAAAGGAAGCTAAGTGTAGAAGTATCCTCATTAAGTAGGCCTACTGATAAGGATAAGGATATAAAAGACAGATATAAAGAGATCAAGATGAGAAATGAGAAATTGAAGGCACAGACTTATGCTCAGTATCTCAAACTCACACCTACCAATCAGACAAGGTTGATGTCAGCTTTTGACATCAAGGAGGGAAATTTACAGATGTCCTTCATAAGACCAACTACACAACAGCCAAGGACATTAGCAGACTATAAAATGATTGACTTTGAGGTATTGGAAAGGGATATTCATCACATAGACCAAATTGAGTTTCATAAACAGGCTGGAGAAAGGATCTACTCCACCCTCACAGGGAAATCCATAGCTGCTCATCATTTACAGAAATCATTGAGCAATATCTTAGCTCAATATCAATTAGAGAAGGCCTCCTCATAGGCCAAGGATACTAGAATTAAGTCTTTGGAAGACTTAATGATTGAATTGGGACATGATCCCAAAGATTTTAAAGCCATTGAAAAGCTGATAAGGAAGAAAAATGATGACATTATTGCACTAAAAAAACAATTCAAGATACCTCAACTGCAACAAACCCAAACACGGGAGGTCTTAGAGAGCCAAACCAGACATGAAGAGTTGATGGACTTGGTCCTAAAACTTAATGATCAATTAAGAGAGACAAAAAGAGAATTGGACACTTTAATTCAATTGAAGCAAAGTGACATTGCCACTATGACTACAAATCTCATCCCAACAGTCTCAACAACAGTTCCATCAACACTGGCAGCGTCATTGGCTCCCACAGCTCCCATGCCTATAGCACAACCATTTTCAACAGGGTCTACATCAGCAACAGGTACATTAGGAGAAGAAGCAGCAAATTTGGTTAGAGCCATGGAGGAAATGTCTATTCAGGCTACAAAAATGAACAAACTAAAAGAAAACGTGACAATCTTGGAAATAGATTACAAACTTTCCAAAATGATGCACAAGGAAGAAGTCCATAAAGCTGCCAGAATGAATGAAAGATTAAAGGCTATGGAAAAATATCTAACACTAAAGGAACCCCTTGGGCAAGCTAAGGAACTATTATGGGCTAATATCATTGACTCTGTCAATGATATTTGGCCATCCATTCAAGTGATTTTTGAACAAATAGACCTGATAAAGATAGCTACAAAAGTTATCCAAAAAGTAAAAGAAGAACCAAGAGACATGCTTGAAGATGCAACTAGACTTATCCACTTCCTCAACACTAAAAACAAGTATGAACTTCAGGAATTGGATATAGAGGATAGGGCAGAAACAATTTTGGAGGTAAGAAAGATCCTTTCCAAGAGAAACTTAATGTTAAACTTGGAGGACAAGCGTCAAAATATGCAGGTAACAGTTGATAGATTTATGGCCAAGTTTCAAATTTTGAGAACGAAAAGGTTACCCAGTCCCTTAGTCATAAATGACAAGCTCATGACACAACAGGATTATGACAACAAAATTAGAGAGCTAGCTAAAGAACAGGCCAGTACATCATCGATAAAGGAATTGTCAACACGTAAAGTTAGACATTTGAAAACCTGTTTTTCCTCTAGCATGAGGTGAAACACCTATTCATCACTAGGCCCACTTTTGCTAAGTATACCGAGGCAGATGAGATATATAGTAGGATGTTGAAAATCAAGTTACCTGATGCTGAATTTTGGGAAAAATTGAATGATTTACTATAGTAAAATGTAGTAAAAAGGTTAATGTACAGTCAGCAAGGTAAAAGGTAAAGGCATATCAGCATGGTTAAAGAGTATCAGTGCCAAAGAGTATCAGATAAAAACCAAAAGTAACTAAAGCCTCCAACGTGAAAGTTCAAACAACAAAGAGCATAAAGGGCTACAAGTGCAACTATAAAGGCCAGCAACACCAAAATACTAGGGACAACATAAAGCAGTTCAATAGTTAGCTCTACCTTCTAGCAAGAAGATATTTTTATTTCCTACATTAAGTCTCAAGTTAGTTTGGGATGTTTTGTAATAAAATTTTGTATAAATACTTCACAATTCGAAGTATGTGGTGTGGATTCTTAGACATTTCTATAGATTTCTTGATCAAAAGACTGTAAAGCTATTGGAGCATTGACTAAACCAGCAAGTTGGATTAATGAATAAAGACCAAATATTTCACAGGATTCATGTGTTGAGCAAAGTGAAAACAAGTATTTTCTCTTGTTGTTGTTATTTTTCTTAAGTTTTTTCCACAATATTTAATGTATTTCTGAATCTGAATGCTATAACTGGAACAATATCTCGGAATTTGTTTAATTACACTCTGTTTTAACAGTTAGGGATTTAAATGTTTTCAACCAATATCTAAGTTAAGAAATTCTTAATTTCTCCTTAGTTTAGGTTGTCTCTTTATAATCTATAGCAAAGGATTCTTAATTTCCCTTTGTTTCTGAATGACCTTTGTTCCTCGTTTAAATCCCGGTCTGAGAATTCTTTATTTCAAACCACTTCACCCCTCTGCCCCAAAGACCTGCACTTTACTCTGCTAGCTTTCCCTTTGAACATTCCCTTTAGTGTGTTGATCCAATTCTGCTTCCCTTCTATTGACTCCATAGCCCAATGGTCTAAAGAAATCATTATATCCATTTGTTTTAAGGATTCCACCATCCAATATTCAATACAAATCAAAAAACCCTTAAATATTCATCACTAGCCTAAAATCCCGGTAAACAAAGCCAAATAATATAGAGAGAGCCCTCTCTGAGCCATAGGTTGGCTAGAGCCTATGCTTAAAAGTTTGTTTGTGGTTACCTCAGTCATTTTCTTTCTTCTAATAACTTCTAGAGAAAATTCTGAGTGATAACATAGTGGCGACCATACTGGGGAACTCAACTCCTCAGTCCTAATAAAGCTTTACGAAAATGCTAATTCTATATTTTGATCCTCTTAAAGTCATTTATTAGAAGTTATCTCGAAAAAATCTCACAAAAATAATTTAAAAATTTGAAATTCTGGCTTTCAGGAAGACTCACTTTACCAGGGTTAATCTAGACCCAAACCCTACCCCAGTAGTTGATAATCCTAACCTAATTTCAAGAAAATCCAAAAGAGAAGAAAGTTTAGTTAGCCAAGTACCATTACTTAAAGCTAAGTCTTGTACTCATGGGTGGTTATTTTTAGAAGAAATTCCCTTTGATGTGACATTTGAACATTCATTATTCATAGAAAAATCCAAAAATGCACTCAATGAAACTGTTCTAGATCTTGATTTTATTGCAGAACTTGAAGTTCAATAGGCCAACAAATCCATTGATTAATACATTTTGAAATCTCCTCAATCATCCATTAATACTACCTCGACACCTGAGCTTTTTGAACAATTGTATACTACTTTGAGTTCACCATTGTTCCCTTCAACTTCGACAATAATACCTTCTGAAGTCCATTCTTCACCACCATTCATACCTACTCTCCCTCACCAACCTATCATTATCCATTCATCACCAACTAGTCCTGGTTCTTCATCCACTACTGCATCATCCCCGAGTACCTCAACCCCACATCTTAACCCCTCCCAGCTTACAACCCTGGAAAATAGATATGCTCCACTTCTTTTACCTGCCCAACTTGGTGCTATGCTAGTAGACTACCAAAGTAAAATTGTTCAATTTGATGGCACAGGACATTACACTACACAACAACATGTCAACAAGATAATAGATTACTTTGAATTGCACGATATTGACACATATAATGTTCAAATGAGACTCTTTGCCCATACTTTAGCTGGTGATGTTAGGAATATGACAATATTAGAAGGGGACCTAATGAAACTATTCAAGATTACTACACTAGATTCAATAATATATATAACACCATCCTAGTTAATCTTAGACCCCACCTGACTTAGCTTTAATAAAGTTCCCTGATGGTTTTGACATAGATATGGCATACCAACTTAGGGAAAGAAACCCCCCAACGTTAGAAGAAATTCAAAGTGTAGCAGTTAGTGTAGAGGCTAATTTGTTAGCTAAGAGGCCTAGAGTTAGAAATGAAAGGAGAGGAGCTGCTAAGGATGAAGCTTCACCCTCTGACATTAAAATAGATAGTTTAGCCAAATGTATGGAAAAACTTATGGATAGAATAGAGAATATGGAGAGGAAACATCAATGGGATAACCAAGAAGTGCCTCAAGTTAGAAACCCAAATTTTAGAAAAAGCCAAAACCAAAATTGGGAAAAATGGACCGGATCAGAACATTAGGCCTCCTTTTCAAGAAATTTATGTAGATACATCCCAGCCAAATGATCCAAAACAAGATACAAATATTAACCTAATGGAATAAGTGATGGCGACACTGTTTTTCTAACCCAAGATGAATAAGAACTGCATATGCTGCAGCAACTACAAATATAGTCTGGGGAATCATTTAATTACAAATAAGGATACGATTATGCGATCTTTGAAATACACAAACAATATAATCTAAGAAGCAAAAAGAATGTTGATATCCCTGACCAAACCAAGAAAATAGTACAAAATCAACCCAAGAAAATAAAAGAAGCCCTGTTTCAAAAATCCTCCAAATTCTCCCTAGGTAGAACCCAAATCCTTCTGGCCCCACAATTGTACATATCACCTCTAATTAACCTTCTGTTGATCACCCATACACTTTGATTCCACTTAAGGAACCAATGTACAAAGATCAAAACATTATATTTGAAAATCCACATAAGGAAATCCCCAATAAAGGAAAAGAAGACAAGTCTTCTCCAATCCATGCCTCAAAAGTTCAGAACCCTCAAATAGAAAAAGTCTCTTTGCCGTTCAATCTTGGAGCAGAGATAGCAAAGCTAAAGATTTCAATCCCTTTAACATAACTAATCAAGAATGAAACTTATAAATCACAAATAAACCAGACCTTAAGCATCGCTGAAAATGAGGATTCAGTCAATTTGTTTGATGACCAACTAGAACTCATTTGGTCCAGATGTTAATGGCAAACCATTAAAAGGAGGAGTTACACCTTTCTACATCATCCTTAGTATCCATGATAAAATCATACACAATGCAATGTTGGATTCTGGGGCCTCTCACAATTTAATGCCCAAATCAGTAATGGAGAAATTAAACCTAGACATTACAAGGCCTTACGAAGACTTATTCTCATTTGACGCCAGTCAGGTACAATGTCTAGGATTAATTAAAGACCTGTGTGTTACTTTAGTCCAATATCCTGCCAAAATCATCCTTATGGATATTGTGGTTGCTGACATCCCAGCAAAGCATGGCATGTTATTATCCAAATCATGGGGAGCCAATCTTCAGGGATCTTTACAACTAGATATGTCATATGCAACAATCTCTATTTTTGGACAACCTAAGAAACTATACCATGAAATCCTAATGAAATATATGGTAAGTAGCCACGCCTCAAAAATTTCCCTTCTACTCCATACACTCATATATTGATTCTTTTATCTTGTATAATGCTAATCAAAAACAAGAAAAACTTTTAGATAGTATTAATGCAGAACCAAAAGAAATTGCAGTTTCCTCACAAAATGAAACTACCCAAACTATAGAACTATTCAATGAACAAGATGGTCAAATTGTTGTAAATGATGAAAGTTTTTTGCACCATATAGTGAAAATTATGATCATGAAATATTATGGCATCTAGAATTCGATGGGTCAGTCAATAGGTTAGGAGCAAGAGCAGGAGTGTGGATATATAATTTGGAAAATAATCACTCAGAAGGCCATGCATATAGATTGAATTTTAAATGTACCAATGATATGGCCAAGTATGAAGCATTAATTTTAGGTCTTAAGTTAGTTAGGAATTTAGGAGCTAAAAGAGTTTCTGTCATGGGAGACCCTGAACTAATTGTAAAACAGATTGATGCTGTATATATGACTAAGGACCCTAGATTAAGTTGTTATAGAGATACCATTGTAGAAATACTTAACACTTTCCTAGAAACAAAGCTTGGAGTAATTCCTAGAAAACATAACATGCAAGCCCATAGTCTAGCAATGTTTGCTAGCACCTGCAAATTACCCTTTCAGACCAACCATCAATACACTGCTGAAGTTAGGCACAGACCTGCAATTCTAGATAATTTGAAGAACTAGAAAATATTTTCTAATGATAAACAGATAAATAACTTTTTAATTTCAAGAGAAGAGTTTGTAAATAAAAATATAGATACTGATACATCCATAGTTCCTCACACTAAGGGTGAAATAGAAATAAACGAGATAGAAGGTGATGAGCTAAATAGACTCAACCCAACTAAATTTATCACATTAGATGTAGATAACTTGGAGCAAATTGAGGTTGATGAAATAATTAGTGAAGAAACCGAAGTAATTAATCTCAAAGATAACTTCTTACCAAGGGGATTAACCCCTCTAGAAGATTTATTTGATTCAAATGTTGTTCCTAGTAAACCTAAAATGGAACTTTTGAAGTCTGATATAGAGGAATGCAATATAGGCACCGATGAAAATCCTAAATTAATCAAACCTTCTAAATCATTACCTCCGATTAAAAAAGTGAAATACATTGAGTTTTAAAATGAATTTCAGGATGTCTTCGCTTGGAGTTATGAGGACCTCAAATCCTATGACACCAATATCATCCAGCACACAATTCCTATTAAACAAAATCAAAAGCCTTTCAAACAAAAACTTGGAAGGATTAATCCTGTCTTATTACCTGCAATTGAAAAAGAAATTCAGAGGATGTATGATGCCAAAATAATCGCACCAATCATATTTTTTGACTGGGTCTCAAACTTGGTGCCAACTAGAAAGAAAATTGGTGAAATCAGACTCTATGTGGATGTCAGAAACCTCAACAAAGTGCCAATAAAGGAAAATTACCCTCTTTCCAAAATGGACCACATTTTACAAAGAGTAGTTGGATCAACCTGTTGGCATTATGATACAAGTGTTGTCCTTGATGGCAAATCACACAAATGACAGTTCGCAATGTAACAAGTTAACAACAAAGGGTTACAGATTAGACTCTAGAGATTGAAGAAAGAGAGGTATACTCTAGTTCACTTTGTCAAAGCGTATACACGCAGGAACACAGAACAAAAAGAGCATATACGTACACACGCTCTTTTATAGAAGGAAAAGCACGTATGGGATGGAAAATCAAGTTTTTGGTGCAAGGTATTTGGTTTGTGGTATTGACCCTAGGTATTTGGTCCAAGGTATTGGTCCTAAGTGGTTTTGGTCCAAGGTATTGGTACGAAGTAGTTTTGGTCCAAAGTATTGACAAATGGCCTAAAGCTATATAAGGAAGATAAGATCATAAGGCCAAGTGTGCAAGCAATAAGATTCTAAGGAATACTTCTATCTGGAGTATATTTTATGTTGTAGGGTTATGTTTGGGACTAGATCTGAAATATTCATGTGCACCTTGAGTTCAATATTGGATCAAGAATCATGAGACTTGAAATGACTTATTCTTGAATTATATGATATTGGTTGAAACTAGATCTAATGTTTTGCACCTGTTCTATTCGTTATCTATCATGATCTGAGTTTGTCTAAAGTCTGGAATTGTAGCAAAGTTCCAAGTCAATATTTTCATATTTGTACGCAGGTTCATCTCGGGCAAAGAGCATATACACGCAGGTTCGGTTCCTTCAAGCAGCGTATACAAAAGAAAAGCTTCTATTTCAGATCTGACTGATCTGTCTGATCAAATTCTATTGTTTTACTATTGTCTGTCAATGAAGTCTTCTTAGATCTGAATGTAAAACTGAATGCATGAGGTTGGCATTTGATTGATTGATTGATTGTATAAGTGAGAAGAAGTGATCTCTATCCCTGCCTATGTAAAACACTGTAAGTTGACAGTAGATATTCAATATATTGATTGTTGGTAGAGACTTGATTCAAAAGTTTATGTTTGCAGTAGTTTTGAAGGTATACGCAAGTTTAATTCATGGAAGTAGTGTATACACGTAGTTTGGGTTCAACCAAGTAGCGTATACACTCTAATGCATGATTTTTCAAGTTACAGCTGATTCTGAATGATGATGCAAGATTTTGGGTTCAGCACAGTGTTTTGGTGTCAGTGATCTGATTGTTCATATTAACTGAATATTGGTTGATGCAGTTTAGGTTTAAAAGTTTTGATGGGTCTAGTGTGAAAATTTGATGAAACGTGGCCTTTAGGTTGTGGTGTTGTGATCCAGGAGTATCCAATCTGAAAATTCATGAAATGTAGTCCTTGGTGAAAGAGTGGAGTTTTCTGTAGGCTGGCACCTACGTACTAGTAAACATATTGGCTAGTACAAGATTTCGGGCGTTGTAGATCCCTTCTAGTAGAAGCTGGAGAATGAGAGAAGGTTGTAACCTTCTATAGGTTAAAAACCTGCGTACTGGTATGAGTCTGCATCAGTACAAGATTGTAACCAGATTTTCTTATTATTAAAAGAAGACAGAGATGACAATAGTAGGTGGTTTTTACCCACATTGGATTTCCACCTTAATGTTGGGAATAATACTAAGAGGGGGGGGGGGTGAATTAGTATTAGCAAGTCAATAATATTTCATTTCAGATTTATATACGCTACTTCAATTAATCAAACTTGCGTGTATACGCAACTGTATTTAAGGCGACTAACGTATACCCTTCAAACTTATAACTTAGTTAGTTCATCATATGTTGATCTTTAATCTGTGCATTAGAACCATATAAATAGTAACTAGGTGCAGTAAAAATAGAAAAAACAATCACACATGAAGACAAGATATAAGGTGGAAACCCAATGTGGGTGAAAACCACCTGCTGCAATCGTCTCTATCTTCTTTTAATAAGAAACTTATTTTTACAATTTTTGTATTGGTGCAGTCTTATACCAGTACGTAGGCTTCTACCTACAGAAGGCTATAACCTTTTCTCATTCCCCAGCTTCTCCTGGAAGGAAGCTACAACCCCCTAGCTCTTGTACTAGCTTATGTGTTTACTAGTATGTAGGTGTTGGCCTACAGAAAGCTACAACCTTCTGTTTTCTTCCAGGGACCACGTTTCATAAATTTTCAGACTCGATCCATCAATAACATTAATCAAACATCAAATATATCTGCATCAATCAATCTCCTTTGCACCAACCAAAACTGAATAAATCAATCACTTCTCAGAATGTTGTAACCAGAATACAGTAACAGTAACCAGAACCCAAGCTAGAACCTAGAACACTGCAACAACAAATAGAAGTAGTTAAAGCATATTTTATTAGGTATACGCTACTTCTAAGTGTCAAACCTATGTACATACATAGTTTTCTCAAGGCGAATGTATACGCACCTCTGCTAAAGTGAACATGCGTACAGATCTGTAAATGATGATTTAAACTTTACAATAATTCCATACATCAATTATACCCAGATCATCATATTTAAATATTACAACATGTGCTAGTTATTTAGATAAAAGATCAAAACCACACAAAGATACTTCTCTTCAAGCCTTAAGATCTTGACCCATCAATAGAACTTATCCTTCATCAAGTGCTTAGGTTCATCCTTGATTCAGATCTAGCTGTGCACCATAACCCAATAACCTGTATTCTAGATCTTGCACTTCATTAGATATTCAATTCATGAGTGACTTTGCCTAATGATTTTCTCCTCCTTTTATAGTCTTAGGCCTTACTCAATACCATGGTCCAAAACCACTTAGAATCAATACCTTGGACCAAATACCTGGGGTCAACACTTCGGACAAGATACCTTGGACCTGTTGGAAAATTATATATTACGGAGCAATGGTACACATAAAATATTGCATAAATATAAACACATAAAACACATAAAACAAGAGAGACACATACATACATGGTTCACCCAATTTTGGCTACATCCACGGAAAAAAACCAGACCTTCTTTTATTATATTATCCAACAAACTGAAGAGATACAACCTACATCAGATCCACTGTAACACCCTATTCACTCTCAATCTCCTCTCTCTTCCTCACTCAGAATACAGATATGATAGACGCAATACAATTCCCTCATATATAGTGAGGGGTTTCCTTCTAGGGAAAAAAACCCTAAATTAAATATAACTTTTATCGTCAGATCATCCGCCTAATGAACGACCCAGATTGACTAAAAATTACTAGACTTTTACAAGGCAATTTTACATCTACTTTTTAGCTTCAGGGGCGCTCCCCCTGAACCCCCGCCGAGGGACCACTGGCCCCCGAATCCCCCAGCCGGGGGGGGATTGGCCCCCCCCCCGCGTGGAGGAGTGTACATCTGGGGTATACATCCAGCTAAAAAACCTTTGAATACAGAAGATAATCAGGCTCCACACTCAACAATCTCCCACTTAGAGACTGATTATAGCAACTCCACCGCTGCTTCATTTGCTAGACAATAACTCCACTTTGGACCTGGATATTTCTCATCTTCTTAATCATACTTGAAGACCAATTCAAATGAGAAGATTCTCAGTTTCTCCCTGGTTACAACTTTTGTTAACATATCTGCAGGATTCTGGCTAGTGTGTAACTTATCCAGCTTCAACTATCCATCTTCCAATGCTGACCATATGAAATGGTACTTGAGATGTATATGCTTAGTCTTGGAATGAAATGCAGAGTTCTTTGCAAGATGTATGGCACTCTGGCTGTCACTGTATAACCTGCCCAACTCCTGCT